>JBCJKH010058811.1:0-36939 GCA_039877255.1 Loriculus beryllinus
ACAAAGCCCACCCGTTTTCTCCATGCTGTTTATCATAGAATCATAGAATAGTTTGGGTTGGAAAGGACCTTATGATCATCTAGTTCCAAGCCCCTGTCATGGGCAGGGTCAACTTACCTTAGACCTACAGCTCCATGCTATCCCATATCAGCAGCGGCTGGATCTAGTAGTTCAAATTTGACATGCTAAAGCTCTAAATGTCCCATACTCAAAACTGAATTTGAACTGATGGATGTGTCACCCAAGCACTCAATCTCTGCAAGAAATATATGCTGGTGTTGCAGAGATGTGGATGCAACTCTTCACAAGAAGAAATAATATCTTCTCTGAGTCCAATCATCAAATCAGTAGGTGTATTTGGAGGTTCAGAGCTTGAACTTATAAGGTTTTAGATTGAAAAAGGTCAGTCACCTAAGAACCTACCTTAGATGCTTATCTACTAGAGAGAAAAAAGACCTCTGAGCTGGGGGCTGTGGCTCATATACTTCACAGGTCCTTTAAGAAAAGATGTGGACCAGCTAACACATGGGTATCCACCCTAATTAACCCCAAGGAAAAGCTAAATATGGGTCTATGTTTGCAATCTTGCACTTCTTGAAACTTGGTGCAATGATAGCCCAGTGATTAAAGCATCTCAAGTCAATATTCATCCAAATTATGGAAGTCCTTACATGGAATCACAGAATGGGTGGGGATGCCTCACACTAGAGCAGATTGATCCAAGCCTTGTCCAAGCTGGCTTTGAACACTGCCAGGGATGGGGCAGCCACAACTTCTCTGGACAACCTGTTCCAGTGCCTCACCACTTTCACAGTAAAGATTTTTTTACTTATTTTCCACTTTTTCAGCATTGTAAATTAAGTCTCATAAAATGTGTGAATTTGGAGCTCATATGAGAGATAGATACACAGCAAAACGTTGAACGGTGTTGAGGCATCTTCCAGGTGATTCTGTGCACACTGCAGTGTTACATAGCTTTTGTAGGTTATGAGTGACCTGTTGGGATATGCTTATCACAGTGCAGCTATCACAGCCATGAAAACTTGCACACCTAATTGTGGTATGTGAGTTCTCCCGAATTAGTGAATTTCAACCCATACTCTATGAATAACATGTGTCTATATGAGTGGTTTTCCCTGTTTACTGGGAGGAGTGTGCTGCCTCTTTGCAAAATAGTCCTACACAACTGAAGACTTAACTTCTTTGAGGTGCTCTAGTGATGACAATTTGCCCTGTTTGTCTTGGTTGGTGACTTTCTTCTAATTCTCCCCACATAATCTCAGTGCATTTTATTCACCAGCTGCAAACACTGTGTTCTGCAGTGGAAACCAGGGAGAATAATTTTCTGCACAGGCACACCTGGGAACGGCATTATTAGCACTGATAAAATAAGCAGAATAGGAAGAAAGAGGACATAACCTGTATAACTGTTAGTCTTGCAGATTTATTGGAATATGTTAAAGCAGAGCAACTGTTAAAACTTATTGTTACTTGTGATATTTTATGTATTAAAGATTTCTATCTATTTCTATCTAAAGATGATGCCAGGACATCCTGAGCATGGACATGGGCAAGATTTTGGTAGGCAGCAGCTAACACAGAAATGCCAGAGCTCTGACAACACAGGATTTACCCAGTCTCCAGCTGCTGCCTAAATAGAGGAATGGTCTGATTTGTGATATTCATTATGTATCTAAAGTCATGTGAAAGTCATCTTCAAAGCACAACTAATGGAGTTAAAAACAAGGTGAGACTAAAAATTAGTATGATATAAAAATGAGTGAGTAAAATTGAGTGACGTAAAAATGCACCATACAGGTTCATGATTGTTAAGGACAGCATATGAACCTTACTTGAAACAAGATGGTTTCCCTCCTCTTTCTCATATTAAACTTTTACCACTAGTCTTCTTCCTCTTTTGCTGGCTGAGCAGGTTTCTGCCTCTGTAAATGAGAGCAGAGCATCTTCACCAGAAACGGCTGCAAATCTCTCACTTTGGGGTAGTTAGGACTGGTCTGGGAAAGATTCATGACTACTTAATTTGGGAGCAGCACGGAAAAAGTCAGAGTTATTCTTCACCCAGGCTGAAGCGGGGATGTCCCTGGCACCAGCCTGTCCTGCATCCTCTGGCTCCTGTGGGTGACGTGGCCATGCCAGTGTCACTCCCCAGCCTTGGCATCTGCAGCACTCAGGTTTAGTGCATAAAGAAAAGACCTCTGTTACTACAAAGCAGCATAAGACTTTGCTTTCAGAAACTTTCTGGACTTGCACTATTCCCCAGTCACTATAACACTCCGGCACATACCTCGTGAGCCAGCTTTCACACTGCTTCTAGGAACACAGGAATATTCAACCAAAATGTCATGTGTTGTCTGTTTGACCTCTTGGCATTTGTTGGCAAAAGTTTACCTCATAGCTACTATTTTCCTAATAAATTCTGTTTAGGGTTTGTTTTTCAAGCTTAAATGGAAAATCCCAAATTGTGTCATGACAAGAGTAAACACTCCTGCATGTTGAACATGCTCTGTTTTCCATCGCTCTGCTGCCAATGTCTAGAGGTGAATAAAGACCCAAACAGGCTGAGCCCTGAGAGTGTCGTAGAAGCAGGCAGCAGCCAACTTGAAGTCTGGAGCTTATGCATTGCTGCAGCAGCTGAGTTGCTATTGCTGTGATCCATCCACAAAGGATTAATAATCAAAACTTTCTCCCTAATTAACAAATGCAGCTCTCCCTGTTCCGATGAGTTCTTAGAAGGAGGGTTCTTTGGAACAAGTCCAGAGGAAGGCCAAAAGGATGATCAGGGACTGGAGCATCTCCCATACAGACAGGCTGAGAAAGTTGGGGCTGTTCAGCCTGGAGAAGAGAAGGCTGCGTGGAGACCTCATAGGAGCCTTCCAGTATCTGAAGGGGACATACATGAATGCTGGGGAGGGACTCTCCTTTAGGGACTATAGTAATAGGACAAGAGGTAATGGGTTAAAACTTAAACAGGGGAAGTTTAAATTGGATACAAGGAAGAAATTCTTTACGGTGTAAAGAGGGTGGTGAGGCACTGGAATGGGTTGCTCAAGGAACTTGTGAATGCTCCATCCCTGGCAGTGTTCAAGGCCAGGTTGGAGAGAGCCTTGGGTGAAATGGTTTAGTGTGAGGTATCCCTGCCCATGGCAAGGGGGATTGGAACTGGATGATCTAAGGTCCTTTCCAACCCTAACTATTCTATGATTCTGTGTTATGGAAACCACTGTTTCTTGCCTGGATTATACAACTGTGTTCAGTTACTTGAAGTAAAGGTCTAATCAGACTGAAGCAATAAAAATTCGGCTGCATAGCAGTTTTATTCTTTCTAAGTGCTTAAAGTCAAAATTATTTGTTTCTTTATAAGGCCATGTTCTAGAAAGAGAGTTTGAACTGACTGTTAAAAACTTATGCATTTAATATAGTAGCTAACAGAATAAATTTGTGTTTACAGCATTTCCTGTTTAGTGTAATACACTCACATCCTACTGCTGGGTTTTCCGTCAAATATTAGACTATTCTATAGGGAATAAACTCTTAAGTATGAAGCCTGTGAAATCACATATGTTTTTTTAATGGTCAACATAATTTTTCTGCTCTTGAAATAAGTTTCTTGGTGTAAAAGAGCTTGAGGCATTCTTTAATTTCTGTAAAAGCTGCCGTATAAAGTCATATATTTTTATCTTTGTTGTTATTTGTGCATTTATAATAATCACAGACCGATTGCTCAGTGCAGTTAAGTATAACCACTGTTTAAGAGGCTTTTATGTTATGATTCTATGACTTAGTTGGATTTGCAAACATTCTGAGGTTGAAGCAGAGCTGTATCTTTGAGACTCAAGTATTAACCCTGGGACAGGAGGTGGATGACACACTGCCAGGGCTGAGAAGTTAGCAGCTGGGCAGACTTTTAGGGTATTGATAGCCATGTGGTTAACTTATATATGATTCTTTTTATATGCAGTTGAATATGCTTAGAGCAAACATGGTAATCAAAGCTCGTAATTTTGTGTATACCTGGAGATAGAATATGAGTGAATATTGCGTCTGAAATTCAGGTATAAAAACTATTTTGTATTTCATTAGATTTAAAATCTTGCTTAAGGAATGTATGTTTTCCTTACAAAAAAAAGGAAACAATTTGAAGAAGGTAAATTCGTTTGTATTTAAATAAATGTATTTTCAAGGCATTTGAAGCTTTATTAAAAGCAAGACGTGGATCTCGGTTGCTGTAGAAATCAGCACTAGAAAAGCCCTGACTTGCTTCAGCTGAGAATAAAATGAATTTCATCAGCTTCAATGGAGTGAAAGCTAATGAAACTGCTAGATATTTTAGTGCAATCTGTCAATAAATGGTGCATTTCTTGCATGCTGAACTACATTAAAATATGCTTTAAAAGTTCTGGTTTATATTTATGACAATTTTATGTTTAATACCAAGTAAGTGTAGACAAAGAAGGAATTAAAATATGTGTTGTGAGTAAACATGTGGTGAAAAATTGAGACTCTCAGAATACTGAAAAGGCCTGTGGTAGATTAATGAGTATTTTGGCCAAAACTGTAGAACTGGATATGATGTTGTTTCTGCTTAGCTATCACAGATTTAACACCTGAATGAATAGAGTAAGTTGTGTGAGTGAGTGACCGGGGCTTTTGCAGGGAATCTATGATCCTTCCTTTGTGAATCTTTCACAGCTCTGGGTCTTAAAACTTTTCTAAAGCTGAAAGCAGCAGAAGTGAATACTTGATTCTGGATCAAAACCACAGGGCATTGTCTCGGAGCCCCGCAGTAACCAGCAGTTCAGACCGTGATGCAGCAGCTTCGTACAAAAGAATTATTCCAACATCTTTTGCAAACATTTGTTCAGACAAACATCTGAGCAGCTGTTAGGCCAAAGTGTTTGCACGGAGGTTGAGCAAGGCTGGAGAGCACCCCAAATCTTGGAAGTTTCAGAGACAGTCACTGATATATTCCTGCCTCCTATTCAGATATTCTCACTATTCCTTGCAAATCATGCAGCTTTTAGCCGCTAACATCTGGCTGACAGCAATCAGCCTTATTCCATGCCAGCAGTTTTGTGGCTGTGGTCTCAACACAGGAAAGAATAGAAAGAGCCAGAACGTTCAGATAAAGTTTACGGTTCCTACAGGACCTGAGGATTCAGGTTGAGTGGGCTTTCTTGGCAGACCTATGGTTGTGAAGGTGGCAGAGTTCCACTGTAGATGATTCTCTTGCTTATTTCCTGACAAAATTTGGATTATGTTCTAAAGCTAATTGTTCAGAGTCACATTTCAAACATAAAAGCACTCGGTTGACTTTCAAGAATCAGTGTCCAGATGAACAGAAAGCTGTTGCTGAGATTCCATTTATTTCCTCGTTAAAAAGAAGAAAAAGTGGTGATCATGTATTAGTAACATACTAATGTACTACTAATGTGTCATGTAGTACTAGCGTTCTAAAACTTGCTAGAATAGCTTTACTTGGTTTTAGTTTCATATTCCTAGTTGTGTAGGTTGTGTGAAGATTCCTTCCCCTTTCTCCCTTGTTAGTTTGAAAGGTACAGAAGTGTTTATCATCTTGTAACACCACTATTCAGTGTATTACTTAAAACGTAAGCAGGACATCTCATAGTATATGCAGCAAAGCTTTTTTGCCAGACAGTGATTTCAAACAATTTTTTGCTGAAATGTTTTCTAAACTTTAGTATTTTTACACATTATTTTCCTCCTTTTGTGTGTGTGTACATGTATGTGGGTGCCTATGCCTTTGCTTTCTGTTGTTTGTCTAAAGTAGCGATGCTAACACAGCATACTGTAGATTAAGGCTTCAGGGATCTAAAGTAAGCGTGAAGTTCAGCCTCTAGCTAAACATCACTTCTCTAATCTGCCGTTTAGAATGATCCATCACAAATATTTATTAGTAGGCAGAGTGCAGCACAAAATTAAATGGCATACGGGTAGAGTTATCCCTGTTAAAATGACCAGTGTGCTTTGTATTGTATATGGAAGATAACAGGACAGGTGGTAATCTGTCTGCTCTGAGCAGGGACAGCTGGTATTTTCCTTGGACTTCAGTGGTGCTTTTCTGAATGGTCTCACCTACCAGCTGATATCTTGCTTGTTAGAACAATATCAAGTATATATTAACCCTTTCATCTATTCCTAGGTGATGTCCAAAGGGGGAATTAAACCATATAGGATGGTTTTTAGTTTTCTAGTCATATAAGATGAATGAAGCTTGTCTTACGGACCTGTTTACGTGCATTACTGTTATGATATTTATCAGTAGTAGATGAACATCTTAGAGTTTATAATTTTATATAGATTTTTTTTTGTATGTCTGATGAAGTTCCACACTGAAGGAACATTTGAGAACCAACTTGCTTTCATTTAATTCAGGAGAACTGGAAAGGTCATAGAGAAAAGAAATAAAACAGTTTTGTAACTTCACTTGTATTTACTTCTCGCCGTATTGCTTAATATTCATGCATGTGTTAATTTTCCTTTCTGAGCACACTGATTTGGTTCTGCAATGGGTTGGCTTCCCTTTTATGTTTATTTTTTTCCCCTCTAAGGAGTAATTATGAGCAAATATTGTATTACAAATGGTTTTTCTCTTAAATACTTAATAATTGTCTAGATTGTGGGGGAACTGGGTACTAATGTTCCAGGAAGCAGGCACTGCTTTCTGTGGGACTCAGCTTTCTACTTCTGTGCCCTGGCAAGTGTGAGCCAAACTCATCCATCTCCACATGTGTCTGTGTTCAGTTAATTGATGAAATTAATCATCAGTTAAGTTCTTCCATCTCATCTGATGTTGTGGTTGACCCTCAGACAAGCTCTGGTAACGCTGAGCTCTCTGCAAGGCACAGTGGTGTTACAGGACACAGCATGGATGTGTCAGGAGTGGAGTGGAGCTCTAGGAATTATTAGCACAAAGTGGTCTTTAAAGCTTTATCAGTGAGGTCAGCTAACACCAGTCCTGGAGGAAGGAGGGGAAAGAAGAACATCTGCTGATGGAGGGGTGGGGTGAAAGGGAGGTCAGTGTTCACTTTATTTCTAGTTGAGGATACCAAAGAATTTCATGTATAGGCTGGTTAGTAATGGTGGTTCTTGTTTTAGAAACCACATTTAGGCTTGGACTTTCCTCTTTTTTTGGTTGTTTAGTAATAAAAATTAATGTAGTAATTTGTAGGAGAAAACCTACCCTACATCTGAACTACAGTAGCTACGGTAGAAGGGTTCTGTCTGGAAGAGGAGCATGAGCTTTGTGAAAGTGTAGCACAGTGAGTCCAAGCAGAGTGCTTGTCATAAATCTCTATTAAAGATCAGGTAGATAAAATAAGTTCTTCAGAAATTTTGGTGAATTAACATTAGAACTAGAAGCTTTCATATTAGTCAAAATAGTGTCCTCAACTTTGAAGTCTTTGTTAAAAGCCAAAGGTGGTATCTTACAAAATAATTGAAAAAGGTATTTTAATACCTTACTAGAATTAAATATTTACCTAGAGTCTGTAACACAGGAGGTGAAAGAAATTGCTTAGGAAAATAACAGTTTTGCCAGCATTTTGCCTGGTTACTTGCCATTTGGTAGTATTTCTTCTTTTAAATCAAAGGTAGAAGAAACATCAGTTACAAGCACTGTTGAAACAAACTCTCATTGTGGAAAACTACTGTAGAGATGGTTTTCTCCTAAGTAAGTTAAGTTAGAAAATATCAACATTGTTTTCAAGTTTAGATGTGGATCCCAGATTTTTAAAGTTAACTTTTTACAGATATTACCAAGGAAATGTTTTTGGGTTGTATATGTGTCAGGCTGGAATAAAAGGAATATAAACAAATCTTATTTATGCAATAGGTAAAAAATATAGGGCTTTGGGGTTTTATTGTTTTTACATCACAAAAGAGAGATTTTTGACTTATAAACATCCTCAAAGTTCCAGCATGAAGTATTGTTTGGAGTTGGTTTATAGTAGTGCTTTTCAGATGACTTTTCAGTTTGAAACCTGAAGAAATTTGATGGTGAAAGAAATATTTTTGGCTTAACTAGTAAAAATACTTTGGTGATACACTGCATTAAGTATTGTATTAAAGCTTACAGAATCTCTTCTCCACTGTGCCAGTGCAGAAGTGTCTCTTCATTGCTAGTTGTCTTGTCCTGTGTTGCACATTGCGTATTTAGGCAGCCCATAGCCACCCAGAGAAGCATGAACAGAACTTTGAGGATCTTCTGCTCTAATAGATTTCACTTGAATTGAATTGGTTCCAGCTTGTTAATCATATTGTCCTTGGATAATGACACTTTTTTTTCCCCTGTCTATGTATTACTGGTCACAGATCCACATTTAGCAAGTATTTCTTAAGCAGGAAAATGTCTGTCCTGTTCTGTTCACGTTTTTCACCCACACGCTGATGATCAGCTACAATAATGAATATTATTCTCCTTTTTTATGTCTAAAAATTACATTAGAAGCATCTCATTTTCTGTCTAGGCTCCCAGGATAAAATGTGATTGATTTAATGCCCAATATTTCATGAGCCAAGACGCTTAGACGCTGATTATGTTCAGTGCTGCTTGAAAAGCTGGCATTTGGCCTTAAAAGGGAGAGTGTAAGGAAAGCAGTGGTTCAAAGATTTAGTCTTTTATGCTTTCTTAGTTGCAAAAAGTCAAGCTTGGAACTTATCAAATGACTCACAGCAAACTAGTGAAAAGAAACAATAAATTAAAAATACAGTTTTAAGGCCTTCAGACCCATCAACTTTAGTGTGACGAGTTGCAAGACATGAGCAATAGAAAAATTCTGAACTTGGTTTGAAGTACTGCTTTATTTCCTACCTCTGTTTTAAAATGTGTCCAGTTTTCTTGATATCTTCATTTGCCGTATAAACTGGCAGCTTCCTAAGAAGCCTGAGCCTTGGACCACTGTAGCTTTATTTCCATTATAGAAAATTCACTGCAATTTAGAATTCAAGAGGCATGTAAAGTTGTAATAGCAAGAAAATATTGAAATCTGCAGCCTGATGTTCCGGGCTTTTCTCCACAGATTTTTGTTGTTCTAGAATTGGTTGGCATGCATGGCTGGAAATGTTGCTGTAAGACATGCAGAGACATTGCTGTTTTCATTTGGATTCGCATACTTCAGTTGGTCAGTGTGCATAAACATGTATTTGCTTAAAGCACAGTCAGTGAAAACTTCCTTTGTTATCAGTCACAAAGGAACAGGGCTGTAGATGGAATAACAGTCACATTCATTTAGGGAGTCACAGAAATATTGATGATTAGTTTCATAAATAGACAATCTAAACAATTGTATCCTAGAAATTAATTAGAACGGAGAGTTCATATGTGGCAAAAGCCCTACTTCAAAACAGACCAGGATGGTCCCTGAGGATGTGATGATACATGGACAAGAACTTTGACAACTAAACTACTAAATGGAAAGAAATTACACTTCCAAATGTTGCTATATTTGGAAAAAAAAATCTCTCACTTTTTCTTTTATTTAATCTTTAAGACCTAAGTCTAGAGGGTTACATTTATGAATTCAGTGATGAAACATATGCCCAAGTCCCTGAAAGAATGAAATTTTATGTGTTTCCTGTCAGCATTTACTAGTTTCAGCAAAATTTTTCTGCCCTGGAAGTTTTAGTAAATAGGTAGTTTAGATTCACAAAACGGTGTCAATGTTTAAAGGAGCATTGTACGCAAACATTGTATACTGAGTCCAGTAGTGCAGTTATCACAACCCTTTTGTGTGAATCTGGTTCTGAGCTATCTTTTCCCCTTCTGCGGTGAAATGGGAGCTAAGGCACAGGGCATTAAATGTGGAATTCAGATATTTTGGAAAAAATGAGAAGTCCTTTTGTAAATCAAATCTTTAATTTTGTATGAGTGAAATGGCTGTATGGTAATTCTTCTGCATCATTTAGCTGTTCTTCTCTCTGGGCATCCTGATGAAAGAGGTTTATATTCCCTAGTAAATAAAATTTGCGGTTTGCCTGCAGTAGAACAAAAGCTATCGACTATTCCAAGTAAGTTTTATACATGGACTCATCATCTGTGATACCTGCCAAATCATTAAGGCTTTCATGAAGTGTCTGCATCAGGGAAATGAAGCCACAGTCAGTGACAAGCTTTATGCTTCCCCTATCCATTACGAGTTACTTAATGTATTCCATTTTAATTGTTATCTTGGAGTCAGTCGTGATCTCACACTACAGCTACTGATAGGAATCATCAGTTATGTGCATGGTGTTTTGCAAAATTGCAAGTTCACAATTCATCTCTCTTCTATGGCAGCAATGTTTAGCAGCTCATTAGCTTTTGGGCTGTGCCTTCTGGTCAGTAGACACTGGGTGAGACAGCCTAGCTGATTTGCGGGCATATATTAGTCAAGATGAGCACTGCAGTATAACTGAGGGGAAACAGTAGAATAAAATAGCATTTAGAATAGACTTCCATTAGCTGAGAGATTAAAACCAGAATGGGATTAAAAGAAGAAATAAAGTTGAGTTGGATCTCTCTCACAAAATATCCTTTACTTTCAGGTTTGATGGTTTTGATTATACATTTTGAAGTTGTGCATTTCATCAGTTTATCTTTAAGGAAAAATAAACCTACAGCTAAAAACTGTGCTATATGCTTTCCTCTAAATGATGGAGTTCTCGAAGTAAGATGCGATATCAGAAATAGGCCCCAAGTCTAACACACTGGAGATACTGAGTAATATGTTGTCTGTGGTTGCAGAGTTTTTGTTCAGATTTGATGACTTAATATTACTTTGGTGAAGACGGTGGACTGGAATAGAATTGTATAGTACTGCAGAGCCACTGTAGATGGGTTTTTTTCAGTGTTTAACAGAGCATGAATGAGTTCATATTCGGTATAGCTCTTCAGTGAAAAAGCTGAGTTTACTTAACAAAGTGTGGGAATTCTAGTGGAACGTTTTTCTGAACCAAACCATATTTTTTCTCTGTATTCACTAAAGATTGCCTATCATGAGTTTGGACCTGTAGCTGCCGTCACTACTGCTGTTGCTAGCTAAGGACTAGGTTTGTCACTTCATCGTTAGAGCATTTGTATATCTTACTATACCTATGGTATATATCAAAGATACCATATATCTTTTATACCTAAAGATAAATGAGCCTGTGTTAAATAATTCTTGAAATGTGACCTTTTTTTCCTAGGATCAGAGAATCCCAGGTTGGAAGGGACCTCAGGGATCATCTAGTCCAACCTTTCTTGGTGAAGCATGACTTTGACTAGATGTTCCAGCACCCTATTCAGCCAAACCTTAAAAGTGTCCAATATTGGGGAATTCACCACTTCCCTGGGGAGATTATTCCAATGGCTGATTATTCTCACTGTGAGCAAGGTGTGTCTTTGCATTGGGAATCGGTAAAATTGTTAGCCTGGTTTGTTGAAAACAGAATCCCACAAATGTTATCAGCTCCATTAATTTTGCTGGAGCTTCACGTGGAGCTCTGATCAAAGGGATTCCAAGGAAATATATACTATTTAAATTCTTGATAATCTTTTTTGCATGTGGCATTGGGTTTATATAAGATGAAAATGCGTTTTGCCGGAGATTCACTTACTTAGTTGAAAATAAATAAGAAGATGCTCTCCCTCTTACATCTTCTGTCACTTTCTGTGATGTTACATCATTCGTTTTGGCTGGATATTCGTTGTGTATTTCTAATAGAGACTGCTAAAGCTTTGAAAGCTGGATTTATAGGCAAGTTAAATATTCTTTTGTTCTATACAATTTGTCCATTTTAGGTAAGAAGTTGCTTTCTAGCCATTAGGCCTGATTTATTGCTCAATGGCCTATGTGGAATGAATAAGTAAATATTCACTAATTTCTGGTGCCCAGGTGTTAAAGTTCTCTATTAAGCACTGCAGTAATTTGCCATAATTGTCAAGCTGTCATCGAAGAAACACCAAATATTTAAGCAATAATTCTTCAAAATATTGAAGTTCATTCTTACGTCACTTTGAAATCAGAAAGTTTGAAGTATATGAAACTTGCTGTTAGGTATGTATCCAAGTCTTTTTTTAACAGGATCAAATTGCTGAATTGGAGCATGAAAACTATCACTGAGGCATTCTGCTGAGAAAACTCTCCTTTACAGTTATGTTTTAGGTGGATTTTTAATTACACAGGAAAAGAAATTTCATTCCTTGTTGACATTGTTCTGTCTCTGTTATGGACAAGTAGAACATAAGAATATTTTCTAGTGTGAAGCATCCCTGCCCATGGCAAGGAGGTTGGAACTAGGTGATCTTAAGGCCCTTTCCAACCCAAACCGTTCTATGATTCTATAAGATATATATGATTTCATTCTAATTCTTATCTCTTGATATTTACTTATAAGTAATTTTAAGTAATTTTATTCACCTCGTATAGTCAAGTGAGAGTCACCAGCAAGTCTGACAAGCTTTTAAAAATAGCTTGCAGGTATTGATAGTGTCAATATCTTTGTGTGAAATGCAGTAAAATCTTGAAACCCTTGATTTACAAATATTGTTAGGAAATTATCTCAGTGACTGTCACGACATAGCAAAAAGCATTCTTTCTTTTTTTTTTTTCCACAAGGGCTAACTCTAGCTAACCAATTATTATATTTCATTGTTGTGTTTTTAAGGGATAATGATATAGTATTTCCAATATACAAAATGATGGCTGTAGTGATTTAACACTGGTATTAATCGTGAGCTAGACTAAACCGTAATAGACCCTAGTATCAGTCTACAGATTTCAGAGACAATTAAAGTCACTGTTTACCATCTTATGTTTTGCTGATTTCGCTCTCTGTTAAATTAATTCTTAATATCACTGTATACAAATTAGCAATTTCTTCTCATCTTTTATCTTTTGTCTTCTGTCTTCTCCCATCTTTTGTCTTCTATTATTCTACACAGACAAGTGAAATAGTAAAACTGATTGTGTGAAAAATCAGCTTTTCATAATGTGCATCTCAGGACAGTATGAGAAAATATATGCAGATGCATCTCTGTTTAAAATACATTTTTTTGTTTGGTGCAAACTGAATTATAATTATGCAAATCTCTTAGAAAAACAGTAATGTAAAATCTTAGTGAAAATATTTTGCTCCAGACTGGGTGGAGGTTTAAGGTTATCCAACATGTACTGAAGCCAACAGAGGATAAGGAAAAGGAAACCAATTATTTGTACTAGTTTTATAAATCTCTCTTTATTGCCTAACCTTTTCAAACAAGAAATGGATTTATCCTCTGTGGAGACAGTAGTATAAATAATGTCATTCTCTAGCTAGAAATGGCTCCAAAATCCTTTGATCTGAAAGAGGGTTGCTTAATTCTAAGTACCTCCTGTTCTAGTATGTGCACTTTTACTAGGTTTTTTTTTCTTTTTAAAAATAAAAGCCAATTCTAAAAATTCTTGCTACTAAATGTTTTATTTAGGCCAATAGTTATAACATGGTAGTTACTGATAGATGTAATTTCTGATGATTCCTTTTGATGTTTTGGACTTTTTTCTGAAAACTAGGTTTATTTTTTCTTGCTGAACTTGATAAAAATATGATGGGAGATATTTAAGTGCAAGGCTAATTCATAGGAAAAAGCATTTAGCTTATAAAGGTTGGGCTATAATGACTCTTGACAAAAGTAATTTGTTTTCTTTTTCTGTATTCTGTTTTAAATTGTGGATAAAGAAATCAAAAGAACATATTCAACTTCCCTTGGATGTAGCCATCCACCATTGGGCTTTTTTTGTTTGTTTTTTTTAAACCAGTATTGGGGGAAGAGGATGCAGACAAGGGAAATACTGAAATAATGAGAGAAGAAAAACAAGCACAAAAATGGCCACTGCAGAAGGGAAAATTGGTCTATCATGGAAGTTATTAGAGCGGAGACTCTTGATGTGATCTAATTTACCAAAGGTATAGGTGTGAAGAAATGGAGCTAATGTGTCTTCTAAAGATTGCCGAACAGAACCCAGTTCATGCCTGTCAGGCTAGTATTGTATAGATTTAAGAAGTTTCTATGCAAGATTGTTTTCCCTCACCTTAACAAGAATCAATGTTCACTGTGGATTTTACAGTATTTTGCTGACCCACCCACTTTGAAAAACATAAGGTTGATTTGAACTGGCAAAGTTTGTCGCAATACTGTGTTAAAATCGCCGGTATTGTGCTACCCTGCTGAATGTTGACAAGTTCAAGATGCTGCTGTTTCATAGTTTTGAAAAACTTTTACATTTCAGTCCTTCAACAGCAGTGGTTTTGTCTTTACCGTGATCTTCTCAAAATTTCTTCTTCTTCAAAGTATTATTTTTAACATATAATCACAGAATGGTTTGGGTTGGAAAGGACCTTAAGATCATTCAGTTCCAACCCCCCTGCATTGGCAGAGACATCTCACACTAGACCATGTCACCCAAAACTCCATGCAACTTGGCCTTGAGCACTGCCAGGGATGGAGCATTCACAGCCTCCCTGGGCAACCCATTCCAGTGCCTCATCACCCTCACAGTGAAGAACTTCTTCCTTATATCTAATCTAAACTTCCCCTGTTTAAGTTCAAACCCATTATCCCTTTGTCCTATCACTACAGTCACTAATGAAGAGTCCATGAGTCATTACTTCTTCTGTGTTGTGATACTCATGCCACTGCAAGGTTATACTTTAATGAAATGGAGCTGGTTGACCAACTCTTTGTGAAATGCAGAGGTGACTCTCATTTCTTATTTGTCCTGGCCCTCAAGTCATCATGAAACTCTGGCTATGAACCTTTGTCAGGAGGAACTTCTGGATTTCCGTGCTGACTTCTACAGACGTGATGGCCACTGAGTCCTGGAGGTCTTGTTGCAGTATGCGCACTGTATATTAGATTTTTCTAGCCAGGATAAACCTAAAGCACATCTATGAAATTAGTTTATTAAATATTGATTTATAAAGCAATTTCCACTCTAATTATATAACAATAATTGGAGGGGGAATATTGCCAGAGAAAGAGAAAATGTTAAGACAATAAAGCAGATATTTATGAAGGTTCCTGGTTGTATGCTTTTTTTTTTGTTAGATTACATACAAAATAGAAAGATTTGTTCTTAGTTTTCAGAGAACAGATTTATATTTTTGTTTTTCATAGACTTGCATGATTTAAAAATATTCTCTGCAAATGTGAAAACTTAATGATATTGTGATAGAGTTTTCATGCATTATGCTGGGTGAATAGAGTTCTCCTTTGTCCAGTCAGTCCTACGTTTTGGGTTTGGTTGGGCTTGCAAGTCACATCTTTAAACTCAGGAAGCATATGTATAAATATAGAAAATGTTAAGAATTGGTGTCATCTTCTCTCAATGTATTTTGTTTTATTTTTTTAAAAAGCAAGGCAAAAAGAGGAGGAAACATTGTCTGTCTTCCTGGTTCAAAGGAATGAATTATTATATGTAAATTTGGGAGATACTGTGGCAAAGTGATTAAGGGTAGATAAGGATGATAAAGTAGAGCAGTGTGCAGGAGATGCAGGATCCTAATGCTAATATCACTTTCTCTCGATTGTTTTTGTGTGTTTTAAGATGTTTTGCCAATGGCTTGTTAAAGCAACTCTTTTGAAGATTATTTCTGTAGTTTTCCTACAGCAAATTAGAGAAACAGGGATGGCACGTTTCTGTGTCTTGTCTTTCTGTTTTGGGTTAATTTGAAGCACACTTAAATAAAACCAGAAGTCCCTTCTCACTTCTTTTGTAAAGGCTGTACCCTAGCTGGACTTTGGCACACTTAGGACTTGGAGTCGTGGGGGGGTTTCTAAGTGTAATACATTAATGCATATGCACTTGCTATGTTTTGTTTACATCTTAAAGTAGGTTTTGAAGCTGACTTAAGTAAATAAGTTTAGTTACCCAACTGAACACTTGTACTGGTTTCAAACTGCTTATGTCAACTTGGCTTATTTCTGTGTATTTACTGACAAGTGTTAAAATATACAAGTCAGTGGTAGAGCCATTAAAGTGTGTCAGCATGTGAACTTGAACTGATTTATTAAAACAGTCCAACTCTGTATGTGGACCAGATTTCCATTTCTTTAAGGATATCCTTTGGACAACTTCCCCTGTGCAATTTGTCTCCCTCCCCACCACTTAAAGCTGGTGGTACCAGAACTGAGAATGAAATGATGAGTTCAGATACATACCTGTCAAAGTATTTCAGTACTGTCCTGAAGTTCAGTTAGGAAAATAAAAAAGATTATTCATTAACCAGCAAATTATTTCGTTTTCTTTTTTTCCCTATTTTTTTTCATTCAGGATGCATACCATGCACTTTGTGCATGCCAGGGAATTGGTTACCTTGTCAAAAGGACCTTGCTTGGAGTGAAATGAAATATTAATTTCACTGTTTTCTGCAGGCTTATGTGGTAATACTCATATAATTTCAAGAGTCACAGCTATGCATAACTGCACTTTCAAGAGTTCTTGTGGTTGAAATTGAAATTGCCATGTCTTCTGGTTTCTGTGTTTTCCTGGAGCTCTGATCACATTTCTGTCTAAGAAAGCCCAGAAATAATAGCCTTATACTTTTCAAATTCCCACAGGCCTCTCTGTTTGCTTTCAACATGGACTGTTTTTCTTGCAAGCAGGAATTCTTTGCACTGGCAGGATATGAGGCAAGGCCAGTAGCTACTTTTGTTCTGTTTTTGAAAGATTATTTTTTATGACTTAATTTATTTCTGTGTTCCTTATGTTATGGTAGACTTGATTTACAGGCAGGGTTAGCAGTCTTCCTATAACTCTTACTCCTCTGAGTAGTATCAGAAAAATCATCTGAATTGTTCTGTGACCAAAGTGTATGCCTGTGGTGAGTGCTTTCGTAATGCTTCTCCCATGACAGCCCAGATAATAAAGACTAAGTTGCAGCTTTTATGAATTACTGACATTGATCCAAGAACTAATAACAGATTGAAATTGAGAGGCTGCATCACCATTCTTTAATGTTTGAGCATGTTGAACAGACTCCCATTTAAAAGAGAAAAGCCAGGAGGGGAGACAGGAAAAAAATCATTGAGCTAAACCCATGCCTATGTATGTAAAGTATGTGCATTGTGACTAGCTGTGATTCTCAGAGTTCAGTCACTTGACAAACAGGTGTGGCATGGGAAAAAAGAATGTCACACCCATTTGAATGCCACATTCACTTATTTCTTTCTAAAGTGTTTTATCAGGTTTTATTTAAAGGTTCTATAGTCCTGACCAGCTTCAAGGAGCCGACAGATCAGTGCATCTTCCCTTCAAGAGATGCGTTTCTTCCACAAAATTTACATCAGCCCAAATACAGAATAGCAAGCCAAATAGACAAGACCAGTATCTGATTAAAAAGTGGATCTGTGCCCACTTCTTTCCCTTGATGCCTTTCCCTTCCCATTTCCCAGTCAGGCTTAATAAACTGGACAAAACAGCACATACATTAGGCTTTGTCAAAGCTACTTTAGGGAAAGTTGTAGTGGTCGCTTGTCCTTGTGGTCCGTTTCACTTCTACATCAGTAAATGAAGCATTAAGAGTGACAGCCGGTGATGAACCATTCAGATTTCACAAGAAGCAGTGATCACACTGAGCATTTAAGTTTTTAATTAAAACCATTGTTAAAGAGACCATGGGCTGGCTACAGACCTGCAGCTGGATGAGCTGTGCCTCACTGCTTTGATGCTCATTTGGGTCCATTCAGTGGGAACAGTCTGCTTGATCCAAAGCTGAACCAGCCCAGGCTGCAAGGCACTGAGGGAATCCCTTAAAATAAGAGGAAAAAATAATTTATATCAGTGTAAAATCAACTGGCTGGGACCAGTTCAATGTGAGGTACAGGGGCAGGAACAAAAGGTTTATGTTTGAAGTTAAAGATCTTATGACCTACTTGAGGTGTGATCTCACACCTAACAGGAGTGTCCTGTTTGCCATCACTTCTGTGCTGGAGACCTGAGTCTTCCAGTGTTTGTCCATGATGTACAGCCTTTAATAATGTTAGTACTTAGACTGAAGCCAGTGTGTGTGAATGCTTTGTGGAGGTTTCTTCCTTTGTCACCAAAAATTAATTACGTTTGATTTCATTTGTGTAAATTTATTCTCCTGTGTTCTCATTTGCCTAAATAGAATTACTCTGCATGTGGGTTCTCATAGCTTAAATAAAATCTGGATGATGAAGAGATGACTGTTTATTTGATTTTAGCACAGGATGGTGATTAAGACAAATTAACATTTGTCACAAGGACATTATTTGCGCTATGAAACACCTTATCAAGCATGTTCTAAGTGTATGGGTGCTTCAGCTGCACTTTTAAAGGCGAGTCAGATATTTATAAGGTTGGGAAGAGATCTTTTGTATCATTTGCTAACAATAGATCACATGTCTTCAAAGATTCCTTTAGGGCATCAACCCTGTTAACCAGGGTACTCCACAAAGGAATAGGATTTCTAGTATCAAGAGATAGGATTAAATTAAAGGAGATAAAATTGGAGTATATACATAATCCCGATTAGGAATTATAACTAATTTATATTGAGAATTCTTTTGAAACTGATGTTTGTAATTAATATTTTTATCTCAGACATTTCAGGTACAAAGTTCACTCTCAGGGTTGTTAGGCTTGGGGTCTTTTTTCAACAGTTCCTTAGAAAATCATCTGATAAGGTTCTTTTTGCCTTTCTTAGTAGCTCTTCAATGAAGAGTATTGCAGAGTTTTGTTACCCAGTTGTTTTGTCACCTTTAAGTACCTCTCAAACATTGATGTGTGTCTAGCTGTGAACTAGGAAGAGAATAGGAGGCATTGCAATACTTCATCTCTCTGGATGACTGATTAGATCTCAACTATTCTTTGTTATGAAAAATATTCAGAAGACTATATGTGGCTTGCTAGTCTTTTTCCTTTTTGTGCTGGCATGATGCAGCTGTTCTAGTGGAAATGTGTGTCATGACAAGCATGGACTGTACCTCTCAGAGAAGGTCTTTGAGAACTTCATCTTGGAGGATCCTGTGTCTTTAGCCCTCAGGTTACCATTTCAAATTGTAGTCAAAGTGGCTGTACTCAAACTTGGCAGTTTTACTGAAATCCTGTTGCTTGAATGACAACAGTTCTTAGATTTGGATACTTCATCTGCATTGCAGAAACATCATACTTATAATAAATGCTTTTCTCAGTGTACTCAGTGGAGGCTACAGAGCGCCTTGGAGTATACTGCTCTTGCAATTCTAAATGCAGACCCTTAAGTTTAGGGTTTACTTGAGTGGGCAAACACAGAGTGTATTTGCATGGGTGCATAGTGTTTCCTTATTGTGTTCTAAGTTCTGGCATACCAATTAAAAAAATTAATTTACCTGAATTTATTAATCACTGTCAAAACCCATACTGTAACTGTGAGGCAAACACTACCTTCTGTAGGGTTAGTAGTTGCTGTGTGGCCATTTGTATGGTGTCTAGTGAATACTGCTTTTAGACTCTTCCTTGTAGTAAATCAGTAGACAGCATGTGCATCCAAAGCCTTGTGTTGCCTGTCCTGCTCTCTGAATTTCAGCAGGGAGCTGTGTAACCATCTAAGGTTAGTAGACTAACTTAACTAAGTTAAGTGAGGAAAACTTCCTCTTTGAAGAACTTGGATTGAATTAGCTTGATTTTCAGTGCCTGGAGCTTTGGTTTCCAAGTATTACGAGAGATTTAATAAATTTTATCCTCTGTTGTGCTATTTCATCCTGTAATCTGGTTTTGAAAAGGACATTTCCGAAATATTGGACTCTTGGCTTTTTATAATCTTCTTTCTTGCTTTCCTTTCCCTCCTGAGACTGCTGTCACTGGAGTAACTAAAACTCTGTGTGGCTAATTTCAAAGTCTGTGTGCTCTATACCTGATAGGCCTCAGACTTGCTGTGGTTTTCTTCCCTATTTCTTTGTGTTGCATTATTTAAAAAAGGGGACTATTTAAATAAATACCATACTGAATGACCTCGTCCAGATTTGCATCAACTGCAACTTGACCCAAATACTATCTGCATTTTGTCTCATTAGAATTCTAATTTGTACGTTCAACTATATCAGAGAATCTAACAGTTGTGTCTTTCTCAGTTTCTCTTTGAGCCAAGTAAATCCTATTGCAGTTAATGAATCCTCATCTGCAATACTTTATAATTTTACTAACTAATGGCTGCCTGAAGCCTGTAATCCTCCTGGAATCACCAATCTTTTCTTCATATGAGTTTTTCTTTTGAATATGTTGAATATTTTCCAGGCTCATTCCAGTTTTTTTCCTATACCTCATAGTTAACATGAATACATTTTTTTAACCAGAATATATTTCACCCACATGCCTGTTATTGTTCATGCATTTCTTCAAACATGATGCCTTTCTCTCCTGCTCTTCAGTGCTTTTACTCTCCTTGGTT
This sequence comes from Loriculus beryllinus, assembly GCA_039877255.1. NCBI lineage: Eukaryota > Metazoa > Chordata > Aves > Psittaciformes > Psittacidae > Loriculus > Loriculus beryllinus. The sequence continues at coordinate 20,428 of JBCJKH010058811.1, forward strand.
CCACATCATTTGCAAATATAATGCTAACATCCTGCTTTCTTCCAGGGCTTTGTAAGACCTGAGTTTGCTGTTCCTCAGGGAGGTAAATTTTTCTAGTTTCTGTAACTCATGTTTATTACTGTTTTTTTAATTGCTACACCTTCTTTATGCTTCCCCTGTCAAGTAGGTTATGCTGTTTAAAAGCATATATGTGTATGTGTGCATATATGTATGTGTGTGCCTATATGAAGATTTACTAATAAATGCATAATGTAACCATTCATAGCCAAATTCTAGGAGTACTTCTTTGCTTTCTCATACTTAATTTGGGGAATAATAAAAAATGCTATAAACTTTAAATTGCTTTTGTCTTTGTAATTCTGAGCGAAGTCTTCTCTTTGGGGAATATTTTAAGCCTTCAGGTCAATTGAAGCACAATATTACACTAACCAGCCGCTGCACTGAAGTCTAGTGCTCAGATTGATGTTGCTTATTTAATAGACTTGCGATGCAATTGAAAGAAATGATCTGTATATTGTGTTTTATGTATACTTGTGTGTACTTGCAGTGGTTTTGCAAGTGAAATTTAGGAATAAGAGAAGTTATTTTCTTTAATATCTTTAAAGAGAATTTTTACATGCGAATGCATGGATTAAAAGTGTTTGTTTAGGCTCTGAAATTTGAAGCTGTTGCTTTAGGAAGAGTTTTCAGATTTTTCTTAGACATATTTGTTTGGAATATATAATAAAGTGTTCCTATAAAGCTTTGTGAAAATTAAAGTTATTATGAGCACCAAAGCTAGAAACTCGGAGTCCTTTACTTGGATGAAAATGTTGGCTCAGATGATGAAGAACTTGGGAATAAATATACTTTTTTAACTTTTAATTTTATTTTAGGATACCCGATAGACACTGAGCAAATCTAGTTAATGTAATATTAGTGGGTTTAATGCTGTACAGCCAAATCTTACATCTGGTTTTGCAGTGTTCTGTCAGTACTGAGGCACCGAAAACTGTGTGTGTGTGTGTGTACTGTGTTTGAAGCAAAATTACCAGTTTTATCCTGTAAAGCAAAATAACAGATTATTCAAGTAAATGTGAAGACTCAGTCCTTGAAGGAAGGTCTCAAACCTACATTTTCTAGAGATAGCAAAATGTAATTGTCCACAGACTGTTATATTTCCTTTGAGTTTTCAGAGAGAACACTAGAAACATTTACATTTGTATGCACTACACAGATGCACTTTGCAACATATGTATTTTGAGCTGCTGTCAGAGTTTATTGGGTACCCTTTTAAACTTGTGACCTCTGGCTATTATCATGCTCTTTTTATTTTGAGTTGCAGTGATTTCTTTTTTTCTTTTTGAAACAATTTGTTATTGTTTCTTCTTTGTCCAAAGCATGTTTGTTAAGAGTTCTACCATGTAATATCTGCTCTTTTTGTTCACATTACAGTAATTTATATTTTACGCTTTAAAAGTAATCTGTACATCTCAAGATAACGTTTAAATCTTAACTGCCCTGTAACGATAGCAGAGTGCAGTTGTTCTTTCTAGTATTTGTCGTGAAGAAAAATAAGTAATTATAATTTTACATATCTGGGTTGTTTTTTTGTATTTTATTTTTTTTATTTTTTTTTTTTTTCTTTTTGTGTAATATTTAAGAGTGCTGGACTTGCTGAAAAGATACTGTGTTGCCATATGTGCTCTGGGACATAAGCACATAAACAGAGAAGAGGTGATTTCAGAGAGAATTTTGGTTAAAGTTTTAAATAGAAATTCCCTAGGCATAAAAAATGAAAGATGCTTTTAAAGCTTCCATCTCGAGGTTAAAGTATTTACATAAGAATTCTACGACATGGAAAACTGGCTTTATTTCTCTCTGTTTAAGGACACGCAGCTTTAAAACTTGCGTAGCCTTCTGAGGGGGAGGTGTAGATATCTTAATTTATAACCCCGGTTCCAGGCACTTCTAAATTACATTAGGACATTTTGTATGTATAATGGCACTATTCATGACTGTGTGAGCTTTAATTTTCTGGAGTCTCAGCAATTATACAATCCTGCTAATCAAAATGAGGCATTTGGTCTCTTGGGATGCTTTGTGGACGTTTGCTGAGGTGATTGCCGACATCGCTTTTCCCTTGCCTGGCAGTTAAATGGAGCTGGTTTGACTGTGCCTCCTTACACCCACATCCTCCTCTGTCTGTTGGTGGCAGCTTCCAAAGTACCAACTTGTTTCATGTCAACTGTGTGTTGGGCCCAGTAATAAATCACCAATGAATAGCCCTCTCTGTACTTCTGTATTTAAAGCAGTCCTGAACATTGATTAATGTGGCTCTTCCATGGCAGAACAATGCTCAAGGCACATATGCACATGAAAAGCTCTTCCAGTGTGCAAGAGATAGCTTTGTCCTCTGCGCTCTCCACCTTCCCTTTAAATGATTCCCTTCCTGGGCTAGCCTGGACCTTGGCTAATTGATTACCAGGACTTCAGGCAGGCTGGGTTTGGCCTCAGCCCCCTCGGGGGGTAATGAGGGCCTTTGGAAGGTCTGGCACTCATCTATGGAGAATCCAGCAGAATGGGACCTAGTCATGGTCCTCTCAGCCTGGACTCTATGGGACCCTGGCTCTATTTAATACATAAGAACTTCTTTTTGTCAGAGCAGATAATGCGCTTCAGTTGGCAGATAAATAAATGAATGACAAAGACTAAATTTAGAGCAAGATGTTCAGGTTTCGGGTTGATTTTTTTCTTTGCTTGGAAAAGGGTGCAGAGGTAAGAAATGGGGTTACATGAGTCCAGTAGTTCTCTTGGCTTCCGCCAAGTTACTGTTCCTAACTTGTGGTTGGTTATATATTCCTGCTTCTTTGAAACAATCAGTGGCCAGCCCTGGAGAGCAGGGCCTTTCCTGCTTTTGGGAAGCATCTCAGGTCCTTCGCCTCAATTCAACCGGTTAATGGAGCAAAGCCAACACAGAACAGGAGAGTATCATTACTCTGTGAAAAACTTTGTCATTCTTTCCACTACCTTATTTTTAGTTGTCTTCATACAGACTTTACATATGTGTAAAACTAGCTGTAAGATGGGAGCTCCTTACTGAATGTAAAATGATTAGTACACAGTAGTGACTCTGTAGTAAAATCAACTACCCTCAAACTTTTTTGACAGTATAATTGGGGAAAAACTGTTCTTCAGACTGCTGAGAATTTAGTAGAAAAGCTTCTCACTGTTAGCAGTTTACATCATTCCTTTTCTTGTTGACTATAAAATAATAGTGTGATATGACAAGAGAATAAATAAGGTAGAAGCATCTTTAAGAAATCCCTGTGTGCTAACTAGAAATGACTACAGCTTGAAATGTAGCTTTTCGACAGTTAAGTTCATGCTTGTTTGTATTGTAGGTGTACTTACAGTGTACTTCACGCTGTATTTGTACGGTGCTCAAATTGCATTTATTTTTGCATTCCCATCGCATGTATAGGCAAAAATATTACTGTTGGAATTGCTATATAATTATAGCTGTAAGTGCTGTGTGTTTTTCTTACTATTTAGTGACTCATGAGTTATATTTTTGTTACTGTCTTTATTTTATTTCTATTTTCAAATCACTTCCTCCAGAACAATTAGCAGTATCAAGGTGTTTTCATTTCACTAGAACCCAAAGTTTCACTGGATCCCAAAGTTCTATAGTCTTTAGCGATGATCTGCTGTATTGGTGACTTCTCCCCCCTCCCCACCCCACTTTTTGGAAACCTCCTCTGAATTTCCACTTGTGAGTAGTGTTTTGGGTTTTTTTGCATGTGATGTCTTGACTATTTCTTTAAATCATCTTCATAGCAGAGAAAAAAGAAAAGTGATATCAGACATACCAGTATTTGATTGATGTGCCCATTATAAAAATTTATCTTTTGAATTTATCTATCAAAATGTTAATGTTCTGATTATATTTTAATGTGAATTTGACATGATGGAATGCTATCATTATGAAATTTTGAAATAACCCAGTGATTCTGTCTGAACTTGTGTCTAGTTTCCTAGTGTAAATCCTGTTTTGTACTTACAAGTGCACTGGTAGTGTTTGATGCAAGAGGTAGCAGCATGCTGAATAGATTTTGCTTTGAGAGGCTGGGACTGCAACTCAAATCTCCTGGCTTATGTATTTTGCACTCTGTGTTGTTTGGAATCAACATTCCAAAGAATGTGGATTCTCTTCTGGAGAACTATTTTGAAAGGGAAACAATCAGAAAAAGGTTCACCTAATGAAATGATCTTTTTTTTTTTTTTTGAATGTCATAAGCTCATGGCTCTTCCTGAAGAAATAGTTTGAATAGAAACTTAAGTCAGTATCAGAAGAGGCAATAGCAGTTTCCATAAAAAACACTGCTTATAATATTTATTCACTTAAGGAGAGAGAGAAGAGGCTACCTTGGAATATCCGAAGCCTCCTCCTAGTGTTAGCATCTGAACCCCTGTTACTTCATTCTCCCATGTGTCCTCTTGAATGTAGCTTACGTTGTCTCCTTATGTCTGATAACAGTATAGGTTACGAGACTCAACTTTCTTTGGTTAAATTCTGCCACTATAAACCAAAGGACACTTAGCAATACTCTGATTATATTGATGTTGACAAATGCTACAGTGCAATAGGAGTGAAAAAGTTCGGGGTAAGGCCCCAGCATAAGCTGTTTAGGGCTTCTGGTGCAGATGCAGGGCCTTGAATGATGTTAGTGTCCCTACAGAACCCTGTCTTCTCTCTTGGCTTCCTCTGAAGTTCACACATTGCAGGACTGCTATGCAGTGCAAAACAGATTACAGTAAGTGGGGATGTTTGGGAGTAATTTCAAAATCGGATTTCTCTAAATTGAAAAGCTAATGTGTGCGCACAGTTTGAGGTGTAGCATGGGTATTTAACTGAGCGATCCTTTTACTGAGTGGTCCTTTTACTGCAGAAAGGCAGGAAAAACCATCCTTAGTTTGCAAAGTGAAGAAAAACAAAGGAGTTTGAATTTCATCTAGTCCTAGATCACATTGTTTGTTCATTTGTTTAATACATCCTCTTCCTTAATAAATCCCTGATCTAATTCATATAAGGAATGAAATTATTACTAGGGAGACTGGTAGAAAGATTTTCCCCTCTGCTTCTCTTTCATCATATTCCTCTGCTTTCATTGCGATCTTGTTAGGTAAGAAAAATAGACAGTGCCTTGATGAAATCCACTTATCCAAGGCAGGATTCTTATTTATTTTTCCCCTGTGTGGACTGTAATAATGCAGGACTCTCGTGAAACATTCAGGGAGATTCCCTTTTATGAGGATATTCTTGTAAGGTGTTTATGCATTGGTTTGTCACTCTGTGAGTAAAATGGCCAGTTTCACTATGGTCAGAAGTGGACTGTTGATAATGGAATCCCAAGGCTGTGTCTGAAACTGTATTTTCTGTAAATTAATCCATTATAGTAGCTCTCCAAGCTCTACATAATTAGCTCTTTCCGTTTGTATGTTCATCAATTTACATTCATTGAAGGATTTGGAAAATTGGATAAGATACAAAGTTAAAGCTTAAGCCGATACTTAACAGTGAAAGCATTTAAAACCAAAAATCATGTCGACGCAGTGGCAGTTCCTGGCTGAAGCCAAAAAAAGGATCATTTTGCTCCATTGCTGATTTCTGCACCCAGCCATAAGCTTCATGCCTCTCCTAATTAACTTCATGCTGGTGAGCAGATTGGGAACGGCTCTAGTCAGCGCTAAAACTGCCTGGAAACATGCTGCTTTATAGCCGTACACAAAGTTGCTGCCTTTTTTTTTAAATCACTGCCAAAAGCCACAAGACATGGATGCATATGCTTCATGCTAATCACAGAATAATAACGTAACTGATATGCAACAATTTAAAACAACAGAGAGAGTATATACTCGAAATCTGGCTGGCTGGTTTTAATTAATGCTGTTGCCCAATGTTTGAGTGGAACCACAAAGGAAGTGGTGGGAACTTGGTTTTGACAGGGGGGTCTTTTCCATGTTGATAAAGCATGTCAATCACTCTTGATGTGTCCAGGAAGGCAGCTGACGGACTGTCCTCCTTTCTCTGTTGCTCACAATAAATTTGAAAAGCAAAAGCAAAGTTAGAATCACAGAATGGTTTGGGTTGGAAAAGACCTTAAGATCATCCAGTTCCAACCCCCTACTATGGTCAGGGATGCCTCACACTAGACCATGTCACCCAAGGCTCTCTCCAGCCTGGCCTTGAACACTGCCAGGGATGGAGCATTTACCCCTTCTTTGGGCAACTTGTTCCAGTTCCTCACCATCACAGTAAAGAACTTCTTTGTATTTAATCTGATAACCTTTCTTATGTCTAACCTAAAGTTCTAGGAAGGGTAAACCTTGAGAAGGTTTGGGAAGGGGCTTGTTTCATTCTCTCTGATCAGCTATTGCCTTCTATGGAACCCACTTCAGGATATATCCAGATGGCTTTAAAATTACATTTTAAATATTAATTTTTAATATTATTTAAACTTACACCTTTTCTAAGGGTATATCTGTGAAACACATACAGTTGTTTTAGAGATGGCTATTTGCCTACTTCACAAAGAAACTGAGGATTAACAGTTGTATTGTTGATGGGGAAGTAATAAGAAAATGAATATAATTTACATGAAAGGGACAAGAAAAGAAGTCCTGGCCCTGATAGAACAGGCACAGTCAGTATTCAGAATCAGCTGTTGAGATGAGGGAATTTTGCGTGGAGGGGCTTTAGTTGCAGTAATTCTGTCAGCTCTAGTAATCAAAATTCTAGGCTACTATGAGATATCAGAGTTTTTTTCTAGTACTCAGCCCTTCCAGTCATACTGGCAGTTAAGCCAATAAGTGTATAAAATTTGAATGAGCCATCTTCAATAAAAATTAATATTTCCATCAGATATTAAATTTTAACTTTTATTTGCTGAACAGGAGCTTGTTATAAAATTTGATTCTTTTCTCTGTTCTGGAAGAATGCTGGGAATACTTTTAATGATTCTGCTGAGGTGAAGTGTTTTGTGGGTAAAGCATTGACCTTGTTAGCTCAGCTACTTTCATTTAGTTACTTATCTGCTTTGTTTGTCTGTGGGTATTTCACCATTTCTTTGTATGTTTGTTTTTAAAGAAAGTGGGAGAGGACAGCCAGAGAATATGATGAAAAGCCTTTCTCTTGTCCTTGCTGTCCACCCATCCTTCCCCTATGGCAGCGATTGCCTCATAAACCATAAAACTTTAATATATGATATGGTTGTTGCAAATCCTTGTGAAGAATGTTATATTAACTGGCTACTTCCAGGTAAATTGATAATAAGCTTTTATTTTACTGGAATGACAATCGTGATGACACTTAAAAAGATTCTGTTTAAGAGTGAGCTGGGGTAGTTTTCCTCCTGCAAATGGGAAGGATTTTGTTTGTTTGGCCAGATTAATAAGTTACTAGGAGCAAAAGGCTTAAGGGTCCACTATGGACATGGAAAGTACATTCTCTAGGCTTTTCTTGTGTTTTGACAATGTGCATGTGGCAATCCAGAAAAATTCCAGGCCCCATTTTCAGTTATCCTTCCTAATTAGAATGTAATCTTTGAAGTTTATATGGTTTCTGAGATGACTGTCAGAAAATGCTTTCTCTCATTCCTATTAAACTGAGAATGATGTCTCGTTTTATGTAATTGTGATACTGTTATGGAGAAACTCTGAAGAAAATTACCAACTTACTGAATTGGAAGATATCAGCCTGGGTTTTTTTTTTTACCTTATAGCATGATGGGATGGCATCATAGTAGTACAAACTATTTCCTAAAGGAAGTAAGTGACTATGAAGAATAGATCTGTCAGTGGTTACCAAATATGCAAGTCCAGATGCAAACTCTTTCAAATCAGTTTCTGGCTGCCAGAAGCTGAACTCTGTTTTAGGAAAACAATAATTCTAATGAATTTCTGACTTTAGAATTTGCAACTCACCACTAATGGGGACAAAACAGTGGGCAGCGCAAGCCTTAAGCCTAGTCCTGCAAGGAAATAATTTGTGTTCTTGTGTTTATAGGTAGAGATATTTTTGATGTAGAGGCTAATGGAGAAACAACAAAGAAAATTATGGTATGTGGCATTTTTAAAATATTCAAGAGAGTTCCATAAGGGACATGAAGAATACAGCCTGGAGTATAAATAGGTCTTTGAGCTTTTCAGACTCCCTGTTGCCTTGGGCTCCCTTTCATTACTTAGGTAGCCTGCTGGGTCCACTGCATGCACCACTTTTCCGAAGGGTGCTGAGTCTCAGGGACCTCAATACAGCATTGTCAATTACTGAAATAAACATAGCAGCTTTTTAAAAAGAAAGTTGAGAAAGAGTCTTTTAGAAACAGGATTAAGAAGAGATGGGGCACATTATTAAAACTAAGTACCTGATGGGTACAATACTAGAGGGAATCCAGAGGGAAAAGTGCTGATATTCTCTTATGCTTCTTTTGTTGCATATAAATTGAATTTTCTATGAAAAGCTTGGTAAATTAAGGCTAACTCTTCTTTCTGATACTAATTTGCCTTTGGGAGAAGGGAGAAGAAGGCAACAGTGTTTTGCTCCTGTGCCTTTCATTCTAATCCATGGCTATGGTAAATAACCCAGCTCTGGTGTTTGCCATTCTGCAAACAACTTCTTGTGCCTGTATCTTCTGGGTGCACTTATGGATGTAGCAGTAACAGAACGAAGCAAACCTTGCTCACTTCTGCAGCTCCTGCTACTGCTATGCAAGGCTTCAGTACCGACCCTTGACATTGCCGTTAGACACTACCAGGGCCTGCTGTGACAAAGTCATGAATGCAGGACTCTAAACAGCTTTGGTGGAGGAAGTAGATGCTAGCAAATGCATTCCAGTTGTAAATAGTTCATTTGTCTAGCCTGGACGCTTTTTATAAACTGTATTTCTGAGAAAATAATAATACGAAGTTGTAAATCCTGGGAAACCCAAATAGACAGAGTTTGTAATGAGCATTTCAGTCAGGATCACTGTGAAGCTGAAAGTGTCAGTTGAAAAGCATGTTTGGAAGAGTCAGGAAAAAGGAATAATTAGGCTTCAGCTCAACTTTTGAATATGTTTGTTCTGTATGAACTTTAAGAGTTAAAGACTTCCAACAGGTTTCTGGATCGTCTGCTGGTTTGAGTTAGTGGGTATTTCCAGAAACTACTGGCTTTAATAATGCCTTATTTACCAGTAAACATGATGTTATTTTTGTATTTGCACCACTGAAGATTATTTGCCTTTCAGTCATGTTGCAGACAGAACTTTGCTTTCCATTTCTTCCCACGTGTAAGTTGAATGTCCTTTAGTGATTTCTGATCAATGAGTTTGATTTTTATAAATGTCCATGGAAAAGCTAAAAATGCAGGTCACCACCTGACAAAATAATAATAATAATAATAATAATAATAATAATAATAATAATGATAATAATAATAATCATGATAATAACGCTGAAAATTTTCTGGAACCCAAAGTATTGTACAGGTTCTGTATTGCACTGTTCGATATTACAGAAATATTTACTTAGTGTACGAACTGTGTAACTTTGGTGTAGAAAATCTATGCCTACATAAAGAAAAAAGTTGAGTATTGAACTTGCCATATTTCGTTCTTTATTTCTCTGCTGAACCCAAAGCAGACAAACTTCTGTAATTTGCTGAGATTACAGTTTAGCACTTGAATACTCCCACTGGCAGTAATGCTTTTATCAGCGTAAGATGAAGGGATGTTGCTGGTAAGAATTTCCTTCTCACATGCAGTACTTAAAATGTACAAGGTCAGTTTGCAGCTTCGTTAATACATGTATTATTTTTGAGCTTAAGCACTTAGATACGTAGCATTTGTATTAAGATCTTGGTAGTGATAGGACAAAGGGTAATAGATTCAAATTTAAATAGGGGAAGCTCAGGTGAGATACAAGGAAGAGGTTTAATCCAAGTAAAAGCATATTTAAAATAATTAAGTTGTATTAAGTTTAAAAAAGTGTAAGAAAACTTAATACAGCAGTGTCACTGGCTTTTCCAAGCAGCTGTTAGAATTTTGTTGTGACGCAGTTAAGTAAGGCATTTTAACATACGTAATTTTGAAGGCAAAAGATAATGAGAGAAGCAGTGTAGCAAGTGCCCAGTTTGTAGCAGTTCTTTGACTCATCAGGTAGGTAAAAGGGAAAAAGTTGAATTCAGAACCACTTTGGCTCTGTAGCATAGAGCTGGCTTTCAAACCAGCTAGAAAAACGTCACTTTCCTAATATAGCACAAGACATTTCTTGTAGGTGAGGTATTGAAAAGACAAGCAGAGTTGGTGTGCCTTTCTTGTCTCAGCTTTTATTTTCTCATCATTAAAAATTAAAAGCAACTCGAGCCCATGGAAGTTGAATTGCTAAGCGAAGCAGTCGTCTTGAAAGAATTTCTGCTGAAAAAGAAAGAAAAGAAGTTGTCTTCTTTCTGGTTTAGAGCTTTGGGAAAAAAAGGTTCCACAGCTTGCATTTTATTTGGTTTTATTACCCTCACTGGCTAGCTTTGTGTCCTTGACTTTAAATGTATATATGCACTGTTATTAACAATTTTCTCTGTGTAAACATTTGAAGAGCAAACAGCAGTATCTTGTAAAGGGTAAGTGGAGTTTCTGAGGTGAATACCCTGTAGGTAATGTGGACTTGAAAGAGCATTCCAGCAGAGCTCTGGCTTTTCCAAGGCTATCTCCAGTGCTCAGTTGTCTTTAGCCTTGCTCAGAATTGTGCCATCAGTGTTTTCTTCAAACTACTGGAGAAGCAAATAAACCTTGCCTTTACTGGGATTAATTTACTGCAGCCTGAAGCAGCAAATCGCTTCTGGCAAGCATTCATAAGCTGAGTAAGCAGCACCCTCACATCTGCTGGCAATGTGAGTTCACTGCGGAAGCCAGTATCTGAGAAGACATTAGGGTGTCCAGAATGGGAGATGGGGTATTAGTCACAAGTGAGAGCTCTGAAACTGAGCACTTTGAGTCAACTGCTCACATGGTGGAATATGATTATGGTATTAATTGTTTTCTGTTTCTCCAGTATTTATGTAGCTCAGCTGGAAACCCAAAGATTATTATGCTAGAAGAAGCCTGGCCAGTTACTATTTACGTGATTCAAATAATTTTTTAGTGAATTTACTGAAATTTTAAACAAAGCAAATCTTGTCAGGAAAGTTAAAGGGGCCCTGATTTTTTTCAGAGTACTTCAAAATCTAGCTGAAGTAATTCATCATGTTTGGCAATTTACTTTTCTCCCGGATGGCCAGCTATATCTTGCCAGATCACTTTAAAGCATTATTCCTTGTTATGAGTCTTTGGTCCTCCACAGCAGTGCTAGACTAAACAAGGGATAACCCTAAAAATCAAATTTAGGTTCAATGACGTAATCATGTTGAATGCCTCGACACTTACTGCCTTGAGTCATTTCCTTCTCCAGCTTAAGTATTGCACAACATTGATCATCTTTATTATGAAACAGTGCTTTTGAAAGGTACTTGCACTTTATCTGCGCTCTGGTGAAGACCTGATGCAGTCTTGGCAATGCTGCTGCAAGGTGTTGGAGACCTGACGTTCCCTTCCTGCTTGGTTATTGTGCACAGTGTTAGTCTATCGCTTTGTCTTTTTGTATGGCATTCTCCTAGGTATAGTTTGGAAATACATACTGCTCCCACCAAGATATTTTGACTTACCTTCAAAATAGAAAATGTTTTCAGACTACAGATTGTAGTCAGTGACAGATAAATTACACACATGTATTCAGTCAACAAGCAGCCTAGTTGCATAACTGTGATTCATGACCAGATTCCCATTTTGATTTTTTCTTTAGTCTAAGTGAACTATCAGCAGCCACTACAGCAATGGGGAAAAAAAAAAAACAAAAATATAAATTTATTAAATATGTTAAACAAATGGAACCCATCTGTGAGCATTTGGTGAGCCAAAGAGGAAAAATGTTTTGGATACATATTTCTGAGTGAGTTCATTGCTTAGCTCTACAAATTTCTGTCAAATTGTGGAATACGATCTAAGCTGTTGAAACTTGTCAGATTTCATGTTCAAAATAAAAAGATGTGATTTCCCTGTAAGGGTTTGGGTTGCGTGTTGTTACTGGCGCTCATAAATTAGCCCATGATTAAGAAAAATGACGTGGGAAACAAACAGCTTTAAACTGATGGTGAAGCCCATAAGTTAGTGACTCTGTTGTAATAGAAGATTGCTTTGTACATTTATCACTCCTGTTACTAAAATTAGGTGGTTCCAAATGGATCTTTGGTTTTGTGTGTAGTCAGTCGCTTTTTATATATTCAGTACAGCCTTTACTTATGTTTATACCTCATTTATTTTGTTTAAGAACTACTTATGTGCTTTTATAATTTACTTTTCTATTGTTGCTGCCAAATCCTTAAAAATTGGTCCCTGTAGTATGCTGCAGCCATTAAATACCAGTCGGTTGCAGAATATCATTTGAACTTATTAAAATGTGATTCATCTGGTGCCAAGTTTATTCATAAGCCTTGTGCTGGGCCAGGCATTATACATCAAGGGAAAAAAATGCAAACTCCCATGGGTAGAGTTGGACAACTAAATTCTGTGAGGGTAGTTAACTCCTATGTACACTGGATCCAGAAGGGTGCTGCTGCCCGTTTTCTCTTCTTCTTCACTTATGTTTTTTCTGAAGTGGCCAAGGGAACAGGCGCTTGAACATGTGAATGAGCAGAACTTCTGTGGTCCTAATCCACTAATTAGACTGTCTTGCACAGATGGTGTTTAGATTCCTTTGTGTGTGTGAAGAAGGCATGTGGTAACAATATTCATGAATTTTTATAAGATCAAACATGCTACGTAGGTTTTGCTTGCATATTTCTTAACCTCGCATTTGGGCCAGGCCACTGGGTGGAAACAAATGTGAAATTGAACCTAAATACACAATGAAGTTCTTACCAAATCACTTTACAGCATGCAATAAATAAGTGAATGCATTGCACCACACTAGTGGTATTTGCGACAAGGCAGTGATTTTTTCATTATCTTTGTCATTGACCCCAAAAAATAAAATTCACATTATTTCACTCATTCATTTCATCCGATAGGAGCTATGCTTTGCTTTTGTTTTGAGTAGTAAACACTGACAAAGGCATACTAAATTTTCGAGTTTGAAATATATAATACGTTAATTTTATGTAGAATGATTTAAGCATTTTGGACAAAGGGAGATGCATTAATATAAAAGCAATTGTGTTTGGAAGTCAATTTTTTGAAACTCTCCCTCATAAATATCCCCAATGTTATATATATATATATATATATATATATAAGTAAAATAGCATGCTTGCTTTAAAAATTACTCCAGTGATGCATGTTTTGCATTTACTTTTGCATCACCCATGGAACCAACAAATAAGACATAAATGAGCTGTCATTAAAACTGAGACTTGCTGTGTTTCAATCTGACATTGAACTTGCCAATTACAGTGACAGTTTCTTATACTGTCTGGCATTTATATGGTGAAATTGGAATAGCATCACAGCTTTTAAATTGTCAAAGGTGAACTTCCAGTAAATGAAATGTGATTTTTTTTTTCCCATTGTTTTGATAAAAACCTGATATATCGTGTTTTGTACTGTTACTGAACATGTGAAGTCTTGAAGAGATTCTCATAAGAACTTCAAAGGAACAAACGAAAGAAAGAGACATGCAAGTGACATTCAGAATGCAGGACCAGAAGATAAGGAGAGGTAAAGAAAAGTCAAGAAACAGTGGTTATAAGGAAATGTTGTGAATGCTAACAGAATTTGAGAGAATGATGTATTTTTAAAAGTAGTCAGTGGAGTTTCTAGATAAACAGAGGAGTAATGATGCAGGTGGAGAAAAAGAGTAACAATAAGTATCATTGTTATAGGTAAGAAAGATTAATATTACCTATAATGTGTTTTTAAGATACCTTCAGGGATGCTGTCTCTACTACTGCCCTGGGCAGCCCGTTCCATCAAAATTTCTGACTCAGTCATCCTTTGACCCCATCCTTGACAACCTTTGTGGTGAAGAAATTGTTCCTAACATCCAGTCTAAACCTTCCCTGGTGCAGCTTGAGGCTGTTTTCTCTTGTCCCATCCTTTGTGGCCCAAGTGCAAGACCCAGCACTTTGCCTTGTTGAACCTCATACAGTTGGCATTGGATTTGTCTAGGTTTCTCTATAGAGCCTTCCTACCCTCAAGCAGATCGTTTCCACCTGACTTGGTGTCATCTGCAAACATACTGATGGTGCACTTGATCCCCTCATCAGATTGTAAATAAAGGGGTGAGTGGCTAAGAAATACTGTTCCATATTTGATATTTTCTCTGCACAGAAGGAATGCTATGATTCCTTCTGTGCCTTCTTGAGGAGACAGGCTCCCCATGTGTTACTAGAAATAGGTAGCTGATGGTTCTCATCTGAAAGATAAGGTACTGGTAATGAAGTTCAAATTTGACGTCTCGATATGTGTGCTGTCCCACATTTGACAATTTTGGATTTTGTTTCCAAGTTGCTGTTTTTCCAGTAGAAGAACAAGACTAACACTTGTTTTGTGTTGAGAACTATCCATTTTTTAAAAGAAGTGACTCTATACTCAGAAAAAGTTTAAGTCATTTTGTATTTACTTTGATCTGTTTAGTGTCACAGGCATAGGAAAAAAGTATAGGAAGGTAAAGAAGGCTATTTCTCTTAAACATATAAACTCTATTGTTTAATATATTTTTCTAAAATGCCTAAGAAAGTGTTGGTGGTTTATGTGCCCCTGAAGCAGAGGTGTGGAATACCTTGTTCAGCGTGGATGTTTCTCACATAGCTCCTGTGACTATATTATAAACGAAGTTATAACTGTTATTTGATAACTGTTGTCACTGCCTGTCTTTTGTTAGCTTACTTCATGCTACAGCTCTTTTGTACTGAATAACTATCATTTGCATAAATCTTATTTTCATGAGTCTTGTGCAGTGATTACAATAGAAAAAGCAAGACCACGTTTTCGTGTTATCTAAAATAAGTAAGCTTCTGAAAGGACAACTCTGGTTTGTAATTCTGATCATCTGACAAGATGTTAGAAACAGTGAACTTTTGGTGAGGTAAAAATGGCCGTGCAGCTCTGTTAGCAGCAAGGCCTTTGTTGTTTGCCCTTCCCATTAGTCCACCTTTGTTACTGTCTTCATTCACCACACTGAGAAAACAGAGTGGTTATCTCGTGGTGCCCTTTCAGGATGTACATTGCATAGAAAGCATGCCCACAGTGGTAGAGCTACTGCATTAGTGCCGTGCCAGGGGCCTGCTGGAGTGGGAGATGGGACACATCCCACACTGTTCATTCTAGCTGCTAGGAAAGTAGGTGAAAAAATGAAGAGTCAGTTACCAGATGGAGTCATAAAGGGAGATTTAGGGCCATATGTATTAAAATAGAGATGCAGGTGTTCTCCTTAGGCTGATACTGAATGGCAATGCGTGGTGGTATCAAGTACCACTAAATCAGATATGTAATGCAGCAGACTCTTTCATAGTAGTACCATTCAGTATCCCTCCAGAATATGCTTCTTACGTGTTATACTAACAGTAAAAATATTCCAGAGGGAACTATTGTGTTAACAAGAAGTTCTCAATAACTGTGAGTTGATGAGTAGAACTGCTAAGATTTTCTTAGCTAACTTCCAGGAGACAGACAAGTGTTTTCACAGTGTTAAGTGGAGAAATAGGAAAACCTCTGCTGTAGGAAAAAACCATGGGACTATGCCACAGTCATAGAATCACCCATTGAGGGGACAGATACTTGTTTTGTATGTCAGGTGCATTGCATAAAGGTGAATTAACTCATTTGGATGTAGTCACACTGGGCAGGAAGATCTCTTCACTCTGTTAGAGGTCAGATTTTGCTGATTCAGAAGCTTGTTGGCAAGGCTTCCACTATTTAGGTATCTGATTTTTAATCTAAATAAAGAACTATCAGGGCTGGATATAAGCATGAAAGGAAACTTGAATCTGATAAACTTTTCAAGCAATTGTTTAGTTATCCCAGTGGTATTGAAATGTTTATATAGTAGCCTGGGAAAAGGAGACCAGGTACAGGCGTACTACTGCAGACAGAGCTTCACCTGATGGACAAAGAAATACGGACAACCCAGAAATAAGATCTAACAGTTTAGCTAGCCCATCTATTTGTCTTTTGGCGGAAGAGAGACAGCAAAATCTGATCTCTCCAGAGGGAGATAATAGTGCAAATGAGACAATAAATCCTTCTGAAAGTCACAGTTACCTCAGTTCTCTTGAAAAGGTGAATAAAATAAATCAGACATGTAAGAATAACAGTCTTTGTCAGGCAGTTTCTCTTTTGTAAGGGAAGGAGAATATTCAGATTGAAGGAAATGAGATGAGGGAAAATATTTCTGAGTCTGATAGTTTAATGGTTTTATGTGTATTTTAATGTTTAAAGAAGTTTTTAAGACAGATGAAGCAAGAAAAGG
>JBCJKH010058812.1:0-12203 GCA_039877255.1 Loriculus beryllinus
TACATTGCAGCTTCTATGTGGGTACAAGGTGTTAACAGAATAAATGCATTGCAGTTTCCATAAGCGCAATTATCAACCGTATGATTCTGGGGGCCATGAGCTAAGTGCTATGCATTATCTTTCCTAGGAAGCTTTATTTCCATTAACTGTCTCTCTCTTCTGCTCATGGGGAGTACACAGAATAAGCTTTACTTTGAATGTATTTTGACTGAGGTTAGTTGTCCTGAAATAAAGTGTTTTTGTAATGAGGAACATTTTGCATTTATTCACAAACTCGAGGCAAACAGACTGTATTTCAGGGAACTTTAGAGTCAGTATGAAGGCTCTGAAGAACTTGCCTTCCCACATCTCCATCTCAAAACCCTCCTTATTCCTTGAGTCAGGACTCACATGGGATTTCTTCAGTTTTCCCTGTTTTGGATAATTTGACTTTGTGCCCTCTTTTTGGTCACTTGTCTAACAGTGGAGAAGAGCTCCTGCCAGGTAGATGGATGGATTTTGCATCTGCATGACTATCTCATGTCAGAAAGTACCACACCTTGAACTAACTGGTGTTGAAAGGTGTAATTTCTGCCCTCACATCATTGCCCATCTCAGCCATTCCTAAATGCAACTGAACTTTAACATCTGGAGGCCAAAAGATATTCAAAGCCAGATTCACCTGGAGGAAGAAATAAGCTCTTTCAGCAGCCCAGGAGACCTAACTGATGACTTGAGGGACATGTTTGAACCTGCTACAACACATATAAGAATTATTTCTGCATTTTCAACCTTGTTTTCATTCATCTGTGGCAATATCCTGGCATTGTGTTTCCATGTAGAAGCAAGAAAACCAATGGTGAACTCTCATTTAGCATCTCTCTAGGATCATTTCCTAATCAGCTATCCTAAATGCAGGAAAACTGGTCTAGCTACAAAAGGGACAGATCTCAGCAAAAATCCAAATGCAGCCCAGCTTCTAAGACAGACCTGATCTAAAATAAGCCTGGCTCCCATGTGCCTCAAAACCTGGCTCTATGAATGGAAGTGAGTGAAGATGAAGCCTGAATAAGAGACAGGCTGACCATGCTATACAGATGAGTTACAAATGTCACCTTGCTCAGGGCCATCTCTCATGTGCAGGATCCCAAGGGGAAAACAGACACTACATGATGACTGTAGGGAACTACTGAGATTTAAACAATTAAAACAACAGGAACAAAACAAACATAACGGGACAAAAACTGACAGCAACTGTTCCAAAGAAACACCATCGGATGGAAAAATCAAGCATTCCTCCTTTGCCATTAGGCCCATAAGAATTTTGTTGTACATGCAGCCAGGATAAAAAA
Source organism: Loriculus beryllinus (assembly GCA_039877255.1). Classification (NCBI taxonomy): domain Eukaryota; kingdom Metazoa; phylum Chordata; class Aves; order Psittaciformes; family Psittacidae; genus Loriculus; species Loriculus beryllinus. Next base: position 1,332 of record JBCJKH010058812.1, read on the forward strand.
GAGAAAACCGAAAGAAATGTTAGGAATTTTTGGAATCATGCCTAGCAGAGGGATGTTTGGAGCTGCAAAATTAAAATGATTGATGCAGTTTTCTTTTTTTGTTGTTTATTTTCCTTAGAAGTATGATAAATGGCTCCTTCACATGCCAACAATTACAAGACAGGCAGGATGTTCCTGTTTGTTTGCTTTTATAATATCAAAATTAGGATAAAAGGTTGACGTTTAAATAGATAAATAAATAGAATCAGATAAATAAATATAATCAGATAAATAAATAGAATATCCTAATTCCCATATTTACAAGACAGAAAACAAACACTGCAAAGAGTGCAACAGAAAACATCTCAAAGCTGTGACAATAGATCCACCTTCATTTGAAGGGCCCTGAGTCATTTCAGAGCCTGAACCACACTGGATGCAAGAACTGCCTTCTGGACTGCCTGCACTGCATTCATGTGGTTGCTGTGGATATGGGAAGTGCTGAATCTAATTTGAGCTGAACTTAATAAATGGAGTAATCAAAGCCCTTGGGCCTCATCCACTACCAGTTGATACATCTTTGATTTGTTGGGCTGGCTTTAGCTCAGGAGCTATGTGATGAGACAAATCCATCAGCAAATGCTCCTCCAGTTTCCAGTAATACAGAGAACACGGATTAAATGTCTCTGCACTGGGTTATGTTAACATACAAGCATAAAGCCACATGTATGATTTTGATCAAACTATTTTGATTAAAATATGCACAATAAATAAATAAATCAGTTGAAGCATCAATCATATTAACTAAAGCTATGACTTCTAAGGAGTTACTAGTCCCCTTAAATCATTACAATTCACATGGCTCATGACTGCAATGTGAGAAATGTGCACAGCTGCTGCCTAAAGAAACTGCACCTCTGACAAGACTCATACCACCATCCCTGTGTGCAGACTGTGGTAACACTGCTCTAAGCAGGTCAGTTTGCATGATGCACTTCACAGAGGCCAGCTTACATCCAAGAGTACGGCTGTGTGCAGTGCCCAAGCTCCGCAACTAACTCAGATCTGGGTCTGTACTTTTTAGAGGGTTCTTAATTTTAAAGGAAGGTCTTCAAAGATATTTCCCATGACAGAAGGCAAAGACACGTGACAGCTGCAGATCCGGGCTCAGAAATGCAGGAACTGTGCTCATTTGGACTTGCCATAAATTTGGCACTTGCCAGGATCTGAACTGACTCAGTGAGTGAAAATGCACACCTTTTGCAGGGCTTGTTCAAAACTGGCTCCTCACCCCTTTCAAATCACATTTCATATTAGAAAACTCCAAAATGCTTTCCTCATGGGAACTCCCTCTGCAAGCATGGATCCAAGCCAGGGTAATACCATACTCCGCAAAGCTGTGCAGTTCACATGGCACAGGATGAGCGTCCCTTCTGGATAATGCTCTGTGAAACCAATGGTTACACCACAGCAGCCCCCCTGCCATCACTTAATACAGCAGACACATTCATAGCAAATGGATCAGCCAGGATCCAGTTTCCAAATGCAGGGCTTGAATAATTAGATGCTCCCATTGCTGCTCAATGGGAGCTGGGTGTTTTTCTTCCCTGCACATTACACTGAGATTTCATATCCCTTTTCCTCCACCTCCCGCATCTCCTTGCCCCAAGGTTTTGTGATTTACATGGCAATGGAGATTAAACTGTGTGCACACATTGATTTGCCAGGTGGTTTGCCAAAAGGAAACAAATCCAGGCTACTTACCTCAGTGCAGACCCCTTTGGCGTTGCAATGCCATAGCCTTTGGAGTCCAAGTTACCTCCCACCTTCATGGTGTCACAGGGCTTCCGCTGCTCGATGTACTCGTTCATTGTGGACTCCAAGAGGTAGGCATACTTCCCTTTCGACTTCCTCACCCGGATCATCCCCTCTTCTGTCGTCCTCACAAAAACGGAGGGCTCAGCTGACTTCATGTAGGTCCACATCTTCTCAAACACTGCTATTTTGGATCGCTGCGTAGGACAGCAGAAACCCAACAGAAGCGTTAACAGGGGGTTGGATGACAGCTGAGATTTCCAGCTTGGACTGAATGCACGTATTGGATAGGCCAAGGAAGCCAAAAGGGGTAATTAATTAATTAATGAACCTCCTGCCATTTCTGCACCTGGGTCTGGATCAACCCCTGGCTTCTGCCACATATTTGTGTATTGCGAGAGATTTTGTGGATCAAACCATGGGCAAACCAAGCTGGAAATCAGGAGATTGTTTCTTTCATAGCTGCCTAGAGTAGCTCCTCAGTAGTGTGAGCAAGTACACAGATATTCCATATTTGTGTTTACAGTCACAGAGTACCACATGTACTGGATGCATTGCCAGCCTCATGAGAGGCATAAGGAAAACTGGATTTTTTCTGTTCTAAGAGCAAGCTTAGTAGGTCCTAACATGGAAAAGGGGAAGCAAGACTAAGAAAACAGACTCAAGCTGAGGATGAGAGGATGCATCTGCGGGACTTGTCAAACAAGGAGCTAATAGAAATATGTGCTTTAAATTTCCCCTTTTACCCTAAAAAATTCTTTTGTGGAGCCAGCTTCCAGGGTCCCATAAGCGATTTCCGTCTGCTTGGCCAAGTCCTCTGCACTCTCGATGGGAGAAACCATCCTTTCCACGGTGAGGAAGGCAGCCAGGTTAGCTGTGTAGGAGGATATGATGATCAAGGTGAAGAACCACCAGACGCCACCGACTATGCGGCCGGAGAGAGACCTGGACACAGAGAGGAGAGTCAAACACTGCCCCTGCTTTTACAAGCCCACCGTTTACTGGGTATTTACTCAAAGTCATGTTCTCCAGCCACTTTTAGGCAAGTCAAAGCTCTGTCTCAGTTCTCAATTGACTTTTCAAGGTGTCATTGTAATTAGAGGGGAAATAAAAAATTCATAATGAAAAAAAAATCAATGAACTGACTGGATTTGCTTCAATTTTCAATTTCTTTCAGAGTATATAATAAATAATAAGTATAATAAAATAAATAATAAGACGTGGGAAAAAGGTTTATCTGGGCAGGGCAATGCACTTCCAAACAGCATCTCTCCAACGTATGTGTTCAGCCAGATAAACCCAGTGGGAAGGAGCACCAACATGGAGTCAAGACCAGACACATAGACTGGTCTTGTACTGGGTCAGCTCCTTTATCACCTGAAGTTTCAAACCCAAAACTGTGTTTTTCTATAAGACACATGGAAGCTCTGAGAGGAGCTGCAGTCTTAATGAATAATTTGTCCACTGACATTCTCTGGTTTGCATTAAGCAGATGGTTAGACAAGATGTTCGTAATAGTGCCTTAAAATCTAGGTGTTTTGCTCTAGCTGCAATCAAATAGCCAATTATTTGTAACCATAAGATAACTATAGAGGCATATAAGTTGAGCAGGCATTAATTTATATTAAAACCTTTTCAAATAATTTTTAAGAGTGGAAGATAATTTTAGTGTGATGTCAGTGTTTGCGCATCCTGTCTAAAGTATTTACACGCTCCTTCTCTAGACGCACAGCACTGGCCCAGACAGAAGGTAATTTACAATGCTATTTGATAAAGCCAGACAGTCTGACTCAGGAGGACTTGCTCATGAGAATCAGTGCTTATTTCTCTGGGGGTAGATCATGTCTGCATGTCTCAGTGTTGTCTTTCTGCTGACCTGAGTCACTCCACAGCAATATTGTTTGTCAGTGATATACAGAGATATCCCAGTCCAGCTAAGGACACTGAACCAGCTCATGATAGTGTGTGCTATTCTGTGTCTTGGTCTGCATGAGGTCTTGCTTCCAGCTGCTATGGTTTACTGTGGCTTACCACAACTTGACAAACCTGCACGAGGTCCCGTCACCAAGGGAAAAAAGCACACCCTGCAAATCACTGAAATTAGAGCTGGAAAGAGACCCTAAACATAGCCCACCAACTGCATGACTTAATCTAGGTTCTACCCTTCCAGTTTGTCCTGTCTGGTTTGAAATGCTGCTGATGTGAGGGGAGCTGCTCCTGCAGACATCACGTCATCTCCCTGTTTAGACCAAATCATACTGAAATCTCTTTAGTCAAAACTCCTTGAGGTCACTTCCCAGGAGAAAGCAGGCACAGCAACTGAACTAACACCACACAGCACATGCTTTAACAAGTGGAAATAGGACCCATCCCACCACATCCGCTGTCAGCCTTGTGCTCCTGGAGAATGATCACAGCAGCTCTCATGAGTGCAGAGAGTAACTGCAGGAAACATGACTGCAAGGCATTACAGCGACAGAAAGGACAAGCACTGTATTTTACAGGTGTGATTGAAGGGATTTCTGGCCTCCCCTCTGGTTTCTTCTTCCATCGGCTTTTCCGAAACTGGGCAGCAAAATCTATCTCACTGTAAGCATCACCTTAGTCAATGACTTTGAAGGATACACCTCGCAGGGTTTTCCAGGAAAGCCTACAGTACCCCTCCCCAATGTGATACCATAGCAAGTTCACAAACTCTTTTCACTATCATCCAGATCTTAAAAAAACAGGAAAGGTTGGGCTAAGAAGGTTTTTTCATGTCCACAGCCCACTGACATGGTTTCCAACCATAAGGTATATGCTGGTTATGCTGCAGTGTGCCACAAAAGCCTCCTCCTTCACTGGCAACTGCAGCAATACGGCTGAGTCGACCAACAATCCCTCATCCCAGATTATTTTCTTTTTATGCCTCCCCATAACTGCCAGACAGAGAGGGGATCAGAGGTTTGTTGTGGGAGTGCTGGATGCCGTGAGAAAGGTGGGCAGATGGGCAGCACTGTTGTTCTATGCTACCTTTAACTCTCTAAGAGAGATATACTCACCAAACAACCTCTGGAGATGAGTAGGGATCTCCAGGGATGATTCAGCCCATCTATCTCAGGCTGGGAGAAGATGCCTCTCAGACCTCCACCTCTATTGAATTTTGAAGGAACTAGGATGACTACACTGGGCTGAACAGCTAATTTTTAAGCTATTAGGTGAGATAAATATGACCCTCGTGCTTCCCATCTGCAGAGAATACTCAGCCTGCAGGGCTGTCAGCCAAAACAACTTTACCTTTTGTTCTGGATTTAGAGGGGGAATGAGGAGGGAGGCAGCTATGGATTCAGCTCACATGTCTTCAGATTGACAGGGAAGAGGCAAAAAATACCTGTCTCTAATTAGCCTGGATGATGTGTGCTCAGGGAAGGAAGTGCTCAGAAAAGGCACAGAAGCGTTAAAAAAAAGTAACCAGATAATGTCAAATAGAACAATCTCAGCTGATGAAGGCCACTTTGAGCTGGCAAATCCATTTGCATGGCAAATAATCACATTCATCTTCAGCTGCAAATTATACAGCCTTTCCTTCCTGACGAAGCTGGGATATTTCTGCAACTTGTTTCAATCTCTTCAGGGGCAGTCAGCCGGATTCCTGCCTCTAGATCCTCAACATCCTGGTGATATTCATTACCGGCTTATCCCAGGGGAACTGCCTGCTGTCAGCTGCAGATGGCTTTATGCTTCCCAGCTCAGCACCTGGCACTGACAGCGTGAAATATATCCATGGGGTATTGAGACTGGGAGGTAACATGAAGGGTTGGGGAAAGAGGGAGAGGGGACTGCAGCTTCTTTCTCATGGGAGCCAGATGAGACAGTATGCATGTCTGTGTTGCGCACCAGTCTCATTTGGGCTGTGTCTGCTCCTGGTGGTGGTCATTTCTCCTCATGACAGGAGATGCTCACTCTCATAGACTGTGGAAGAAAGGAGAGGAGATAAACAGCTTGCTGTGACTGCCAGAATGGCTAAGCCTTCATGTGTATGATGTTTTATTGCAGACACTGCTAATGGGCAATGCTTGCTCTTATGGGTAGATTGTCTTGGAGCTGGAAGTTGTGAATCTAAACCGCTGTATACATGTGTAGAAAAAACATTCAACATAGGGCCTCTATAAGGTATCATCCCTTTGCTCCACAGTTGTGCAGCATCTAACACAAGGGAGCACTGTCTGGTTATGAAGGCTCTTGGAGAATAGTGCAATACAGTAAAAAATATAACAGTCATGATGAAATATCACACAAGCAGATTTGATCCCATGTGACATCCCCACGGCTCAATAGCAGTGAACACGGGTTACACAGAACAAACTGGATATTTGTGAATAATCATAATGCCTTAGATTTTGAGCCAATGCTTATTACTGCTTACCACTGCAAGTGGCTGGGAAGACAATATCCATTATGATCTTGTTCTGTTTCTTCTGTAGACCAAGCAGGAAAGCAGCAGTGCTACCATCACGGGACACATTTGCAAAAGTGCCTTTGTAATTTAGGAGATAATGTTCCATTTCTAGAAGTGACTTCAATACTGGGGAGCTAAAAGCCTGGTCAAAAGCCAGTGGGACTTCAGAGTTATGTTTATGTTCTAGTAAGAACAGTCACAGAGGAACAGATATACATCGTACTTCCAAGTCATTTTGAGGGTTTAAAAATCTCACTCCACAGCTAGATAACAGAAAATGACCTTCCACTCGACCAACAAATGTTTTGTAGCTTAAGCCCTAGCACAAGTTCCTTTCTCTTCACTAACGGGCAGTGTGGGGTTTAAATCCTCTTGCATGGAGAATTTACATGTCCCCGTATCCATTCAAGCATAACATGAAAGCAATCAGCTCTCTGCTGTGTGAAAATGAGTTAATGACTCGGTCCGTTGCAGAGATAAGGTGAGATGGAACACATTGGTTAGTACTTTAAAGATACACTAAGGTTTGGGTGTTTGGATTTGTCTATTTGAACGCTGGATTTATTCACATTTATTATCATAGTAATACTTGCAGTATCAGGGTCTAAATAAAATCTGAATAAAGTAAACAAAGACAACAGTGAAAGGATTTAATGAATGGCTAATTCTGGGATGCACAAAGGGATGAAATAGACTGGATTGTTTATTTTTCAACCTATACTATTTCTTCTACACCTACACTCTTCTTTCTTCCAGAATCCAATTTCAGATCTCTTGGTTTCTTCTTCTAGCTCTGCCCATACTGGTCAAAAATCACACTTCCCACCACTATCTTCTCCCTGACTTGGGGTCCTGCCTGCCTGTCACAGCACAGTAATAAGAACAGGGTGCCTCCTTTCCAACATTACCCTCGGAGGAGTAAGTAGTAAATACTCTGCTCTCATTATCCATGATGCAAAATCTAGTTACAATTAGAGCTGGCTGGGAACCAGAATTTCAGTGCCATGGAAAATTCTGAAACAGTAAATGAAGCCTTAATATTCTCAATAATCAGAATGAAAAGATAATGGTTGCAAATGTCCTCTAAAAGTAACTGTCTGAAAATGGCTGGCTTGGGTCTGTCCAAGCTTTGCATTTTTTCTATTACTTAATGTTTCATTTCTGAAACGCTAAAAGGCATAATTTTAACACGGTAAACAATTTTGTTTCTGCTTTCTCATTACACATAATTTTCTTTCAGCTTCTGTAATACATTAAACCCTTACCTACTACATGTATAATTTAAAGGATAATTCTGGAATGTGTTATTTTAGATCTGTTTAATGGAAAACCTGAAAAGAATCATTATGATTTTCTTACTTAGATTACTTTTTTTTCCCCTTTCCTTACAAAAGACAATACATTTTGCCAGTGGACACTAGGAAAGAATTCTAAGTTCCTTTTGTCCCCCTGATGTGATTTTTCTTGTGTTCTAGCCTCAGCATTGATGGATTTGTCACAGAAAAAAAAAAGAAACTCACGCAGCTGTAATCTCTGAGTTTTCAGAACAAAATGCAATCCTTGATCAAACAATATGTTCTTTGATCTTATCCCTTATGGAAGGCAGGAAAAGCTGACTGGAGTTTGCCTCTGCTTTGCTGTCTTATTAGAAGAGCACAATACATTTTTGCAAGAAGACATTAACAAGATCATCAGAAAAGAGACAAAATAAACCTCATTGCAAACTGTTCAAGTACCACCTCAGTTCTCCCCCACTTCTCCCTTCCCCCTTCCCAAATCCATTTCTTCTAGAGAATTACACCTAAACTGACAGTGTTTTAATTAGAAGTGCAAATCCGGGATTCTAAAGCCATAGTTGCTTTGGGAGGATTTCCCAGATTTGCTGTTAAATTCAATTCTAATAAAGGCTCACTTAGTCAACTGACATATTTGTCACTGAATGAATTTATGCAAAACTGTTGAAAGAAAAGCTCTTACATGCTTGTTCTACTGATTGTGGGTCAAATCCACTTTTGGTCTTCTGCCCACACAGATCCTCTGATCTCCAGCACTACCCTGCTAATTTGATACTGACTCTACATGATTTCGTGGGTCTATCTGAAGACTGACTTGGTAGTGGATTAGTTGCAAACATTTTGCTCCAGTTTTGCTCTTATTTTAAACAAATTTTCAACATTAGACTCTGTCAATGTGAATGAGCTTTGCTTTTTCTGTATGTCACAGACCATCTGGCAGGATTGGTCTCACCATTTTATCTCCCACCCTGACATGAACCTTAGATTTGTTGTGAATACTCATAGATAGAGGAACAAACTTAGCATGCGGTTGTGGAGATGGGAACAGCTCTGAGCGCATGTGGAGCTGGGAACAGCTCTGGGTGCACTCATCACATACATGCTGAAAAGCTCTTCTTATGCACTGCTATGCCACAGAGAGTTTTGAATGAGCAGTTTGCCCAGAGTCATAGAGTGGTTTGGACTGAAAAGGACCTTCAAGGATGAGCAGGGACATCTTCCACTACACCAGCTTGCTCTAAGCCCAATCCAAATGAACTGTTTGTCATGAAATTAAAGTAATTACAATGCATGTTTCTCTATGCTGTATTATTAATTTTATTGCCCTTATCAGTTTGTATTTACATATTATTGAATCTTGATGCCTGGTTAAGAGTCTGGAGCCCTGACAGCAGTGCTGGGCTTTAACACTGCAAGAGAGCCCTTAAAAAACACAGAAATAAGAATATTTTCTACTGACATTCTCATTTGCCTCTCTTATCAGTACAAATTCCTTCTTCAGCTCTCTTCACATCTTTTCTATAGAGGTGACAGCAGCCTGTTTTGATTCCCTGGGGGTAGCATTAACCTGTGAGAAAGGGTGAAAAAGCTGGGGGTGCCCAGACACTGGGAGTCCCATGCTGTCTCTCTCTTGCTTTTCTTTTTCTAATTTGAAAACATTTGAGAGCTTCTTAACTTCTGTATATGAGCTGGAGATCTGCTTTTTTCCATGTTTTGAGGCAAACCGTACCAGTTCAACAAACACCAAAGCCAACATGCCGTAAGGAGGCAATATGGATTGCAGAAACCCAGCAGAAGTCCTTTTAAGGAGGAGTCTTGGGGTCACTTGCTGTGTAAATATTGCAACAACTGAACATATTGTCTGTAAATATGCAGAAACACCCAGATTCAATGGGAGGTGTATATCTGTCAGGCTTTAATTATAAGTCATAGTTTATTTACTGTTTCTTTCTACCTAAGCTAATGGCCTTGGACAGCAGTATATTGTCCCTCTCCTACTGTTTCATCTCTTCTTTTGCAGAATATGTTGGCACTTTTTTCTTCAATTTACCTTTAATGAGCAAAACCTCTCTCTAAAGTGAGATTTCCTGCTTAGTCAGAAATGCATCATGCCACTTGTGGTTCTTCAGTCATTGGAGCTTGGATTGCTGCAGTGCTAAGTATAAGCATGACTACGTGGAGTCCCTACATGCTGTTTTCAAGATATTCACTTAGCATTTTAACAGGCAAGAGATACCTAATGGCTTAACTAGAGGACTCGCATCAGAAACTCTTTTTTCTGTTGTTCCTTGGAAAGCCCTGCCACTTTATGGGTAGCTTAATTCATTTCTCTAATTGAGTTTCTCACTATAGGAGAAGAAGATGAATCACATTTATGAACTTTAGGCCTGAAGCATTAACCACCAGGTGGAATTCACCTCTGAGGTGTTGCTTTGCCCACTTCCCCTTCCTAAGATACTTAATCCCTGCAGGCAGAGGCAACATCAAATGGGCCCAGCTATGCAGGGGGTAATTTATGTACCCAGTAGTAGTCTGCAGGTTGTGTGCTCCTGTGGTCCTCAATGGACACAGATTGCAGCCTGCTGATACACAACCAACACAAGTCACCTGCTTAACTAAAGAGGGATGGTGTTGGAAGCACTAGATGCCAAGCAAACATGGACTGACATAGGCAGCCAGCCCCCCCTGACTTTAGCAGGACCCATGTACCACCTGTGATGTAAAAACAATCCTACAGAGCAGAACTGCACAAGTAAGAAAAGTTCTTCACTCAAAAGAGCCACCTTCTCTGAGCAGTCAGAATTGGCTGCTGAGATGAGATGCTTATCCCTAAAACTACAGGATAGTACACCCAAGTCTTCCAGAGCACTGCTAAAAAACATTGTAAAGAAAGGGCTAAAGATAGATGGATGAGGTGGAACCCTAATTAAAAATAGGAGTGTGGTTAAAAGGCAGAAGAGCTAGATCCAAAGAAGTACACTGTCATCCTCTCAAGTACAGGTGCTCCTCCACGTTGCAAACCAGAGTAATTTAGAGGGATGAGTATTTAGACAGAGGGTTGCTGAGAAACACGTGGTCACTTTGGGCTGCTTGGCAGCTCTGTTGAAAGGCAAAGTCATCCCTCTTCTGCAGCTCTGCCAGCTTTTGTACAAGGGGAAAAAAAAGAAGTCTCTCATCATGCCTTTGAGCAAAAAATTCACTGTAAAAAAGGCACTTCACGTATTTTTCTCACTTGTGTGACATTTGTTTGCTTTGCTGAGAAAAACTCGCAAGGTGACAAGCAGAAAATCTTGTCAGCAGCACTGGTTGGAGCCCCCGAGGAGATTCATTACTCAGGGACTTCCT
>JBCJKH010058812.1:12303-43039 GCA_039877255.1 Loriculus beryllinus
TGTATTTTTCTCACTTCGATGACATTTGTTCGCTTAGCTGAGAAAAACTCACAAGGTGACAAGCATAAAATTTTGTCAGAAGCAGTTGCTGGAGAGCCCCAGGAGATTCATTATTCAGGAACTTCCTCAACCTCAGGTGGCCCAAAATTTAACAGCACTCATCCTTCTTTTTAAACAACAGCCTATTGTGCTAATGTCCTTTGCTGTGTTGCTGGGTTTCATATGCTCTCCCTCAGTCTCCTCTTCAAAGTCTGCTCGATGAAAAAGCTTTTTTCTCAAAGATTTACTGTATTTTGCATTATATGCTACCAGTTCTTCATTTTTCCAAGATCCTCTTTAGGCATCTGCACGTACTCACAATTTTGAGCTCTGTTTCTGAGACTTTCGGGCAATGTTACATTATCTTAGGACTTCTTCCAGGGTGCCTTGCTTTGGTTTTCTTTGCTCTGTTTTTTTTTGTGTGTCTTTTGTTCAGATTTCCCAATCTCATGAGAGAAAGGCCTTTTCTGGAAGGAGAGCATTTTCTGCAGTGGAAAAATGTGACTCTGAGCAGTATTCCCAAAGATTCCCTTCCTTTTATCTCTCATTTCTAATTTAAAATGTGATCCCTCACCAAGGCTGTACAAGTTACATTTTCCCTATTTCACTTTGAGCCTTTCTTTTTCCTACAAGAGCATACTGTAGCCCTTGTAGAAGTGTCGAGGAATAAGTCTGGTCTCTCCAGCAAGCGTTTTTTTTATACGCACTTTATGTGCATAGGAATGCCTGTCTTTTAACATTAAAAACCCAAACTGTGAAGGGAAAATATGTTCAGCATTTCTGCTACCCCTTTTCCACCTGCTAAGATCCATTTGGTGACTTTATTTCTGAAGGCTTTAGAAGCACTGCTAAGATGAAAAGCTGCCTCCTCCCCCTGTTTGCCTCTCTGCAGCCTGAGACCCTGCTTCTTATTGAGAGCTTCAAGAAATGAGAGAAGAGAGAATCCCTCCTATGGGAGGGCATCGTGTGCACTTGATTCCTGCATCTGGGCCCTCATGGACCCTTCTTCACATCTCATGCCTATCCATAGTATACAGGTACTTATTTTTACTGCCTTACCGTGTGAGGGCTTCTCCACTCTTCTTTCCTACTCCCCTGTTCACACATTTGCCTCCCATTACTTCTCCTCAGACTGTGTTGAAAGAATTCATTAGTATATATAACATGCTTTGAAGTTGTCCAAATAACGGTGATGTAACACTTTTGCACTTCTATAGGCTCTTTTATCTGAAGATCAAAGTAGTTAGTTATGATTACCATGATTGGATTATTGCTGCTTAGCCTTTGAATCTAAGGGTAAGCAGCAACTCTTCTGGGTAGACATTAATCAGAATTATCAGCTGATTTTACGAAATAGATTGAATGCCATAAACCATGATACTGCTTAAAGAAAGGGGTTTGTACACAAGCTCTACACCCTTTCTTACTATTTGATGATATAGATCAGGTGGTCCCTAGCTGTCAATTGGCTCCTTTGATGAGAGTGAAAATGGAAGTTAGACCAAGACACCAACATGGAGGACATCAGAGGTAACTACTTGATCTGCCTCCTCCAACTCCAGATCTTGCCAAAGCACACCAAGGCTTTTGCCTCCATTATCAGGACCCACATTTTGCTTTTCCCAAATACTTGGTTTCATCAAAACTTTCATAATAAAGAATCTAGCACCTCTGTCATATCAATTTGTCTTTGCCTGCTTACTATTTTGGAGTGCTACAATGGACACTGCTAGCTCTATGGATGCTAGCTCTACGTATGCATTCCCAAACTTCTTGTGAAAAGGAGTATGGTGCTTCCCCAGTTACAGGACAAGTAGTTGGGATGAAATGTGGGACAAAAGCAGAATAGCTACAAGAAATCCCAAATTCCAGTGGAATAAATACTCTGGGTCTCCCCATGGAGGACATGAGGTTTTGGTCAGGTGGGGATTAGACCAGCAAAGAGAAGCTGTGGATGCTCTGTGTGTTATGAGCCAGAATTGAATTGAGGAGTTCAGTGCTCATTCAACTGTGCATCCAGAGAGTATGCACGTGATATCTTACTGCTGATAAAAGTGATGTACAGCATATGGAAGAGTTATTTAAGCAGGGCTTCCCTGTGAAACCATGCTCAGGGCTTCCCAGCTTAGCTACAGTATTTTCCTGGAGTGCCAATGCTAAAGCAGCGTGTGACAGACGGCCTTGCAGCGGACACCACTTTGGGGAGATGGAGGTCATTCAGCTCTTCACAACCCTTATTCTTCAACAAAAACACATGGCAATGCAACCTAGCTATTAGGAAGACACAACAATGTGCACTCCTGGCTGGAGCTCAGAGGATGTCAGACTCCAGCTGAGCGGATGGCTCAGGGATAACAGGTTATCAAGAAGGAAGAAAATAAAAAGAGTGTGTGTTTCTCTTACTGATTGAAAATTGGCAAGTTGGAGTACAACATAATAGGGAACCCCTGGAGCCTCAGAGGGTCTCCTGCCAGAGTTATGGAGAAGGCTATAAATCCCAGAGGACCCCCACAATTCTTAGTGCCACTCATGATCATGAGCCAACCCACAGCGTTAGAAGCACAAGCAGCACATGCTACTTCCATCTCAGAGATGACCTAAGAGAACTTCTGAATAGATTCAAAAACTGGACAATACACTTTCCACCCATTGCTATTTTTAACTATGTTTTCAAGCAAAAATATGACAAACATTTATTTAGTCCAGAAGAAAGAGATTGCAAATATATTTTTAGCTAAATAGATCTGCTTCTGGATCAAGTGTTTGTCTTCTTATTTTAAACACAGCTGGTGGAATGATTAGTAAATCTGTCACTCAATGGGGGGACCTCCAGCGAATTTCTTGCTGCCCCCCCAGCAACCTCAATGGCAAAAGCCTGAAGTCAGAGCTGTGGAAGAGCGACTAGATATGTCTGATAAGGAAACCACACCAAGCAGGTGGCTTACAGGTCAGTGAAATGAACATTCATTACATCTGCAGCATTTAGAAATATCCAGATGGCAGAGCATGGAAATTCAATAGACTCGTTTTGTCCTTTACAGATTAAATTGCATTTCCCTAACAATATTCTCTCGGTTGGTTATTTTCTTCTTTTGAGTCCTGTTTACCCTTCAGCATTTTTCCAAATGAAAAATTGGATAGCACGGATGATTATTTTAGAAGAATTTTCATTTTCCCCTGGCTGCCACATTGCAGTTGCCATGGAAGTGCGCAAACTCCAAAGGGGACTGTTTAGTTGGATATTGTGCAATTTGTCAAGCTACTCCTCTGGTGAGTCACTTTCCCAAGTTAAGTGTGTTTCAGAGATAAGTGTGGTCATCAGTTCCTGGTGATTTGCAAGTACTGCTCTTACCCTGTGACCTGAATTTCCTCTCCCTGGACACAATTAACTCTACCAGGTAGAGATAATCACAAAATCACTTTCAAAAGACTTTTAAGGAAGTCAGAATCCTGATTTTTTACTGTTACACTGAAAGACCAACTTCAGCTCACCAGTTCAAGCAAACTGCCAAAAATAAATGATCCTCAGCTTTGTCCCCTTGGACAAGCTTTTAAAGCCTTCTAGATTTACCCTATGTTGAAGAAGGAACAGGGTTGCTCCCAGCCTGGCTTGGCTGCCTTGATCCCCAGGGCAGCCCCAGCATGAACTGCATGTGCTCCCGAAGGAAACAACAAACTGCTTCCTCCTTCATTGCAAAAATGTGCCCTTTGCCTTGAGACTGAGCAGTGAATCCAACTGGTGGTCAGCATCCAGGTCTGTTGGAGCAAGTACATCATCTCCCACGTTCCCAGAGAGGCTTCAGGAAGCGCTGCCACCGAGCTCCACTCCACCACCCCTTCCTTTGCAGACAGTGCAAGGAAGACAGAAAAAGCACAAATCTTTCCTAATTTATTCTAGGAATCCTGCCTTGGGAGAGCTTGAACAGCTCCCCAGTGACTTGCCAAGGCAAGTTAGGTTTAAAGTTATAATGTGCACCACAAGGACGGCACCAAAACCGTGCATCAGGCCAAAAAGACTGCCAGCTGCTTGGGCCATCAAAGAAGATGCCTACTGAAATCAAGAGGAGTCACCAAATAAACACCAAAAATCAGCCTTCATTTCAGGAAGGAATTGAAATCTTTTTAATTACTAAATGCAGCTGATTCTAATTTTCCTGGTTCTGAATTTTTAGCAAAATCTAAGTGTGCTGTAAATATGAGTTAAGCAAAGGACAGAACAGAAATAATGCTCTTGAAACAGCCCAAATCAAACCTCCCACTGAAAAAGATAAAGTTTTTGTTCTAAACACTTTCTGATTCAGTTCTTGTCTGAAACCTGATAAAATCTTTCAGTACGAGGAATATCTTGATGGAATTTAAAAGTGCTGCTATTTTTCAAGGTCTCTAGAGGCTAGTTTAGGGGAAAAAACCCTCAACAACTTGTGGAGCAATTTTGCTGTCATTTCCACCAGCTCTACGACTGAAGTCTCCCGTGTATTTTTCAACTGGTCTAAAAAGAAATGCAAATAAACAGGAAAAATAGCAGAAGAAAATCTTCAGCATTAATTACAGGTGCATAATAAATACCATACTTGCTCTTCCACAGACAATCCACTGTGATTGAATGCAACAGAAACCCTGCAAGGGTGCGCAGTGAAATACAAGCCCAGCTGCACACTGTATAGATCAGCCATAGCACCCTGTTTCCACGTCACTAGAAACAAATAACGATGTCCACAACATGCTTATAAATAATTGATAGTGTCTATTGACTGGATAGCAGCCAGCAATTTATATCTCTTCTTCCCACCTCGGAGCGCATTCATACATCATCTCTGTGAGTAAACCTCCCCAAGCA
This sequence comes from Loriculus beryllinus, assembly GCA_039877255.1. Classification (NCBI taxonomy): domain Eukaryota; kingdom Metazoa; phylum Chordata; class Aves; order Psittaciformes; family Psittacidae; genus Loriculus; species Loriculus beryllinus. The sequence continues at coordinate 17,180 of JBCJKH010058812.1, forward strand.
GCGCATTACCCAAAGCCAGGGGGTCACTGCTCGGCACGTGCCACTGCACCCTGCACATCACGTCTGGGCTCTGCAGACAAGTTTAAATCCATCTAACTCTATCCCAAGCTAGCTGAAGGGCGGATTGCATCTTGCACGATGTCTCTTTACATGCAGCAAACGCCCCCAATCTATAGGGCAAACTGGTGTGGCCAAGATATTACCCAGCTGTGGTCCGCTATGGCGCATTGTACAAACCAGATCTTGCATCCCTGCTGGTGCTCTGGAAACATCCCCTTTCAAGTCTGGCTCTCTCCCAGACACAGGCTGTGATGAAAGCTTCATCCATCATTTCACTCCCAGCGTGGGCTGACCAGGGTATCTCCAGCTCTGTCATCAATCACACAGATTATACCAAACTGTGTTGACCAGGTGTCATGACATGATACCCTATCATGTCATGATATGACTATACATTTCCCTTCTAATCACGCTATGTTTCAATCTGTAATCAAAATAAATATGTTTTGCTTACACATTACAGTATAAAGAGAGCCCCCGTGGAGCTAGGTTTATTTTTGGAGATCTCTGTTTAATTTTCCTCTGGCAGGGCACAAAGGATGGCTGCATTGACTGGGTGATACTGTGTGTTATTTATCCTCCTGTCAAACTCCACTGGGGACAAGACTCCTATAGTCACTCAGCTGAGAGAAACTGTGTATATTCTATCTCATGGTATCTTCAAAGAAAGAATAAATTCCTTTCTGGAAGATCTATTTTAGCCAAATGTATTTAATTTTAGTTAAACATAAGTTTTCTGAGGCACAAGAAGAGTAACTGGATTAAATTTAATAGTCTCCAATATACAGGAAGTCTCTTTTGGGCTCAAACATATGAAGCAACACATTTGGCAATAATAAAAGACAGAAGATCAAGCTAGGAAGCTGACAAGAGAAATATGTTTTGCTCCCTGTTTTTCTATACTTTCCACACCAAACAAATTATATATTTTGTAGAAAACGATGGGGCAGATGAAAAATTCAGGTGCCTCATTTTGCTGCAAAGGAAGTTGGGAAGCTCAGACATCCCCAAGGTCTCCTTCTCAAAGGCCTCAGGTCTACCCTGAGTGAGGAATGGCAGCAATGTCCCAAATGTTAGCGAGGTCCCACTCTCAACATCTGCTACACACTGGGGTTATTTTAAGCTCTGAAGACAACTTATCAAATTATATTTCTGAAGAATGGTACAATGTGAGTTATATTTACTTCATATTTCTCTTGCTGCAGGGTCCTGCTATTGGCTGCAGGATATTTATTACCTCTGAGAATCTCCTTTCTGGGCCTGTATTTCACATTTAATGAGTGCTTTTGCAATTTCATTACTGTTTTCTGAAGTTAAGGTGGCACTTTACAAAGCCTAATGGTTTATGGCCTGTTTCAGACTTCACTGATTTCTGCCCATTACCATGTACATGAAACTACTCACAACTCCAAAATGTTGCTTCTCCTCCATTCTGCTGTGTATAGGCCAGGAGTCCGAAAGTACAGACTTTGATGGCAACAACAGGGACTATCTCACTTCAGCTGGGACAAATTAGTCCACATGGTAGTAACTGAACCACATTCTGATAGTGCAGAATGGGACTGCATGCTCCAGTGGGAAATATCCAGGAGCTAATAGCCTCCTTTGGTTGAAACTATGTACCTACAATTGAGTCATGCCATTTACGGCTTAGGACGGATGGATTCTTTGCTCATGCTCATGTTGCAGCATCCAAAGGCACCCACAGACAGCCACCAGCTCCAGCTGGGGTTCTCCATGACTGGTTACTGCCTGGCCTTTGTCATACTCATCCAGTCTATGGTTGGACATGACGGCTTCAGAGCTTCAATGGCACCAGTCTACCTCATGCCCAGCAGCCTCACCCCTCAGGTGAAGAAGCTGTGAGCACATAACCCACAGCTACACACTGTCTTGGCCATCTGCAGGTTGTCAAATCCATAATGTATCTTTGAAGTCTTTGGTAGGTTGTGATCAGCAGACTTAAAAACCTGACTGAAGTTCTGGCTAGTAAGAATGTCCTTAAAAAAATGCCATTTTCCTTCGAAAACAATTTTCTATCTCTGTTGGGGACCAAAGTTCCCTGGGGACTGGTCTGAGGCTGAGGAATGCACATTTATAGCAGCAGGGAATTGCTGCAGACCTCACCACCCCCTGTGCTGAGTGATGTGTCTGCACTTTTGGTCTTACATTTTTTTTATGATAAATACATAGTGGCATATGCACTTAAAACAAGCATGCTCTGGGAAAAAAAACCCCAAACCTCCAGACAAATTTCCCCTACTCCTTTCCAAAACAAAACTGAAATAAACAACCCAAAACCTCTACAAAAACAAAATACACCCCTGCACTTGCTCCTTTCTGCCAGGGAGAGAATGACAGAACAGATGCATAACAGAAGCTATTTATGTTGGTTAATATATTACTGGGAAATGCTGAGATTGTAGTGATAAGTTTAGAAGCAACCACATAGGAAATATATTGGAATAGAGCAGATCCCCACCTGCCCACAGTGTGGTTCTACCAAGCATTTCTTGCTAAGTGATGTGTTACAGAAATCCTGCACTAGGTTCGTGTGAAAAGTACATGTGAAATAGAGAGCGCGCTCAGAGCCTTTCTGTACAACAGCATCCTACGGAAATTCTCACTCTTCTGCTTCCTCCTTCCTTTCCCATTTCACAGAAATGCACCCCTCCACTTGCAAGAATCTCAGGGAGCTGTACTCAGAGTACTGGGAGTTTTAATAATTCCCATATTTCATTTTTGAGATGCTCTCTTCTTGCAAATATCTGCAGTCTGGAAGTGCTCTTGTGCTCCATGGGAAAACATTCGTTTCAATGAAATTGTAATTTTCATTATCAGGGTGATCAAATTAACAACATTAAAATAATAATGACAGAACCATTCTCATTTCCTATTTCAAAGGAAAATAAAGCAACCCTTTGAAATGGTGATTCAAAGCATGCTGTTTAGCTAGAGTAAATCTTGTTGTTTGACTCAAACCTAATGATCTCTCCTTAACACTTTTTTTATTAAAGATGTTTCCAAATCTGCTATTTTGCAAAGTCTCAGCTTTTCACCTCTCCACTTTCCTCCCTGGAACAGGAGCTGACTACTGAAATGTCCCCAAAGGAAGCCATTCTCTTTCCTAAATAAGAATAATGGTGACAAGAACAACAATGAGAATGATAATCACAATAACCTAAAGCACGGAGCTGTGTTACAAAACAGCACTAAAGTTGAAATTCCCTTTGTTGGGAAAACTTTCTGAATGCTCCGCCTGGATTCCTTCTAATCAACAATCAGATGATAAAACATATCCATAAAAGCTGTCACTATCAAAATGCCCTGCAGGCTTTTATTTCACCACTATCCCAAACTCATTAGTATTTGGACAAATTGGCACCCAATAGCCATCAAGCTGATGCCTGGCCTCCCCCACCATCCCATGGGAGCTGTGCAGTTACTAGAATTGCTAAACTTGCTGATGGAGTTGTCTCTCCTTCTTGTGCCCTGAGTTTTGATGCCATCCCAGCATATGGGAAATTATTTTCTGCCTACTGTATTCACCCATAAGACACATATCTCTGCTGAAATTCCCTTTGAAGAGAAGGGAGACAAAGCCCAGAAAAGGAAGGATGGATCAAAAAGGAAACAAGAAGCTTCTTTGCTCTCTGGTTTCATCAGAACATCACTTCAGAAGTAACCATGGCATGTAAACGCAGAAAATACATATGATGCACGTAGCTTCATCGTTGTGATTGGCAGTACCTCTGGTTCGAGTCAAACTGGGATGAGTGTGCAGCTCAGAGTTGTGGAGTGGGTGCAAGACGGCTGTGTCCTGCAAGCTGTACTGCAGCATCTAGCAGCTTTGGTGCTTAGAGCTGCTCTCCCTTCACCCAACATCCAGAACACACCTCTTGGGAAAGATGGATACATACAATCCACATCCCAGACAACAGCATGTTATCCCTTTTTCAGCCTCATAAACCTTAAGGACATCTGCCCTGGACACAGAAATCTGGAGGTGTCAAAAACCATATCCCTGGCTCATGTCTGATCCTGCCTCATGAGAATATACACAGACCACAAGAAAGATCTTTCAATTATAGACATTACTTGCCAGACATATAATTTGTGCATTTGTACTTCTCTGACCTTTCTAAAGGCCAATAATACTTAAAGCCACTCAGTGCGCTCTATAATGTTTGGCACAGACTATATAACCTTTCATTGGGTACCTACTGTACTATTTCTCCCTACTTTACTGGAATTTTATAGCTTCCCTGTAATGTTAAAAAGATCTTGCTTCTAACAACAATAAAATAAATGACAAAAACTGATTGTAATTGGCTGGCTTTAGAAAATCTTGTTTGCATTTCTGTAAATGCCCTCGAAAGAATTCCCCAGGATAAATTTAGAATGGTATTCTGTGGTCTCGTGTTTGAGGTCCTAAGTTCCTGGCAGAGAGACCTGTGAACCCTTGGATCCGTCCTGAATCTGTAACTGATTCACAAAACCACACAATGGTTCAGGCAGGAAGGTCAAAAAGAACCTGTTCTGCTCCAAATCGTGCAAAGATTAAACTACATGAACTGGAAAAAGGTTCACTGGGGAAGGCAACCCACCTTGGAGAAATATCACATCCTTGCTGCATGAAAGCTCCTAGGGAGAACCAGAGACTGTTGAATATCCCAAACTCATTTGTCTGGTCATTGGCTGGCTGGTCCCGTCCTTCCTCGAATTCCTCAGTGTGCCACTCGTAAGGGCTGAAGCGACTCACCAGAAAGAGGACAACGCTCACTCCAATGTAGGCAAAAACAATGCACATCCATATCTCATAAGCCAAAGGATCCAGAAAGGAAAAAACTCCTGGTTTGGACTTCTGAGGTTTTTTTATCATGATAGATATACCTAAGCTCATGAATGGTTTGGAAAAGTCTATAACTTCTTCTCGAACCAGAGTGATGGTTAATGGTGCCACAGCCACATCCGCCCTCTGAAAAAGAGAGACAGGAAAGAGATTTGCATTCTGGGGATAAAAATATATCTACTAACTTCAGCTTATGTTCCTTTGATCTCTGTTTACCCCTGCTATCTCAGAAAAAATCATACAAAACCAATTGCAAGAGAAATGGCAAAAAGGAGCATCCCATAATATTGGTGGAATATTTCAATTTTGTCACTACTGATTACCAGTTCATGTTTTGGAATCACAGCATTTCTTTTTGCAGCCACCTAGCTCTTCTTGTCTGACTTATCCACTCATGTCACAGTTTGATGCAGATGATTTTTGCTGAAAGAGCTTTGTCATCCAGACATCAAAAGAGGCAAGGAAAAGGCCAATTGCCTGAAAAAGGATGCCAGGATGTTTACTTCCATCAGGAACAGCTTTTTCACTGCATGAGAATAGGAAAAATGTTCCAGTGACACTGATGTGCACTCTCCGTTTATTTTACAATCCACCTTGAAAGTGGAAAGGCAAATGCATTGAAATGGCTGTCAGTATATGCAGTGGAGTTACTAGCAGGAGGCCGATCATTCCCTGCTCCAACGCAGTGATACAGAGACTTGGGCTCTGATGCTTCCCGCACTAATTTCCCCTTTCTCTACAAGGGAAAATTAGACCCTTCTGAAGGATGACCTAAACACCACAGAATGTGAGCTACCAGACTGAACCAGGTTTACAAGTGTGGAGTGAAGGTGCATATCCAAGATGTTGGAAATGAGTGGCTAGGCAGAAAGCAGTCTAGTCCTACTGTTCACCAGCCTGAGTGTTTGAAATCTCATCCTTCTTTCATCCTGCCATTATCATGCAAATATAAAATAGGGTAAAATTTGATGATTCTGCCCATGGGAAAGTTTGACCTTTCAATACTTGTTCTTCCAAAAATGGAAAGAAAAAGAATCTTGGAACTGTTAAAAGGAGCTATTTTGACATTTCCAGTCACCAAATGTGCTGTCCTTCCCTAAATTAAAATGTTTTACTTGGTCTGATTATTTGCATTATCAGAGCTGCAGTCCCCAAGACAGGTCAGGCTGACAGAAGGCACAGTTCCTTCTTACTCTAGGGCTTAAAAGTGTTATCAATTACTAAGAGTTGAAGAAAATGGATAAGGTTGGAAACTCACCCCATAAACGAGTTCTCCCACCATGCCATTCCATGTTTTGGTGTCGGGGTCCCGGGCTCCGTACTTCCCATCTCTGACAATCTCCAGCCTGTAGTGGTAGCCAACATGCTTTGCTATCTCAGCAGCGAGCTCCACACAGTAACCTTCATACCTTTCATTGCCTTCAAACTGGTTGGCATTCTTCTTGAGCATCACATATGGGTCTTCCTGGCACAGAGAAGACCAGTATTGAGCCACACTCCACATCCTAGAGATGCACATCTGGGGCTTAAACTACAGCCCAGTGTGCAGCTTCTGGTCTCCATGCTCTTTGTGTTTGTGTGCCAAAGAGCATAGTCAATACACTGTGGACTTATTTTAGGAGTTACAAAGTGTTGATTTTTATTGTGGCACCTTCTATTAATTCATGCAGAATCTGTGTGCAGCTTCTGCAGCAATGGACCTGAGAACAATGGAATACCTGGGGGAATGTGGCCAACAAACCTTTCAGTGCGGCTCTGCAAGGGATATTTAATGCATCTGAGCTGTGAATTTTTAAAGACTTGCCTGCATGTGTGGGCGCAGGAAGAATCAAATCTGCTGGACAGGAGGAGAGAGCTTTAAGTTGTTTAATTCAGTTTGGGTATTGTGTCTTCTCTGTAGACTCACAGTAAGTGTTCAACAAACAAGTTAGTAAAATCTCATGTTTCTGCAGAGTAAGCTTATATAATGACACAATACATGATACCATACATTAGGGGATACATATTATTCCTTCATGATTATAATGCAGATTTGTTTTTAAAGCTATGATTCAGCCTCTCTGCACAATACAGCTTATCCTTTCCAGAATTACAGCCCCCATTCTGTGGGCTAAATACAAAGCACAGGTATAATGGTCCTAATTTACCTGTACTGATGCCTCTACTATCTTGTCATAATCTTTTGTATTTTCTACACTTAAGCATGAGAGCTCTTTAATACCTATTTAATTAGCCACAATAATTTTCAGATACCTTTATGGACCCAGCAGGAACAGTAAGTGCTGTTATTATTATTATTATTATTGTTATCGCTATTATAAAAATGATATAGTGCAAAGGAGAGCACAAGAGGGGGGAGAGGGAGTCTGCACATCATGCACATCAGGGAGATGGGGTAGAGGGAGAGCTGGAATAGAAGCAACAGCACTTACTAGGATAGTTGTGACAATGTAAGTCCTGTTCAGGAGGCTTGTAGATTCATTGCCGCTCTGAGTATCAATGGCTGTTGGAACCAACTTCTCATCTTCATTCCAATAACCAATCTGCCAAATACAAACCCAGGATATCTTATTAGTATCTCTTTTTAATATTAGCCAGGATATGGTAACAGGGTTATCCAAGCAGGACCAAATTCCTCTGTATGTTCACACCAAACAAAGAGATCTCCTCTCCTGATTCTTGATGTCTTTCGTTAGGAGGACCAGGAAATTTCGCATCCCACTATGCCTCCAGCCTGAAAATAACGCACATGATATGCACAATTCTTGTATGCACGTAAAAACATTAAGCACATGGCACTGGGGGGTTGTTGCCATTCCCTGCTGCATCCCTATGCCAAGAGTTCACACTTGCCCTGTGTAACTTAAGAGTATTTTTTTAATGGTGAGCATACCTGCTGCATGTTCAGATGCTACATGGTGCTAAAATGCTGTCCTGCATTTGAAAGCCCATATGAACATAGGACTGACTCAGCACATCTTGAGACAACAAGACAAAAAATCAAGTGAGGAAGAGAAAATCAACCCTGGCCGATGCAAAAAAGTTTAATGTTATGAATAAACTGAGCAATTTAGTAATTGAAAAAATTCTCATGTTAAGTTACGCTTATTACTAGTCAGGGATTTGGGCTGATCTATCACTGCTTGCTGGTAAAGCAGAGTGCCACTGAGTATCACTAGGAAGATCACTGCTGAGGTTATGCACTTTGAAGACTTGATTTTATAAAAGGTCTTCCATCACCTCATGTAAGGATGAAGTTGCCTGAGCTGTGCTCATGTGAATGGAATTTCTTATCACAGTAAATGGAAAAGGGTATTAACACAGGACATGACCAGAAGCCTGTTGATGACAGATTAGAGATCATAATAGCTCAGGATAAAAAATTCTACACATGCTTCTAATCTCTTTTCATTGCACAGACAAAAAAAGAGTGAGGAAAGAACTTCCAAAGCTCAGTCTCAGTGCAACATAAATGGAGACACAGGTTTGTTCTGCACTGCTAACCTGGTGGATCTCAAAAATACAATATGCATCATGACAGTGATGTACATGTCTTCCAAAATATATTATTTTTTCAATAAATAAATAGCAAAATCAAGATATTTAACCATTCTGTTTCTTCTCTAGGGTCTCTAGATTGTCAGCTTCCTCATGTTCAGATCCCCAAACTGGACATAACACAGCATTTTTGCTCTTATCAATACCACATGGAGGAAGATCACTTTGTATATCTTCAAAATCATGCTTCTTTCTTACTGAGAAATGTGCCTTTTTTTGCTTGATTATGGTGGGCTCTGATCTTTCTCATCAACTGCTCTCAGGTGTAGGTATGAATTGGGGTAGGGGCTGCAAATGTAGAACTTTCATTATTTGTTCTTTTTCTCAAACATGTATTTTTTTTCAGGGGATTAAGGGGATATGGAGGGATTCCAATGAATGCCCCATTCCAAAATATTTAGTAGCTCTCCTTTGTCACCAGAATAACAGAATTATTCTTTGTTCTTCAGATAGGCAGTATCTGAAGTGGGACATAAGCACATGGAGTCGGATTTTCCAAAGCATTAGCATTTTAAGAGCTCAGTATTACTGAGCAATGTTGGATTTTTCAAAGTGCCCAAGATACAGAAATATAGGAAGAGATCAAGACTCCAGAACAGCTCAGATGTCTATGTAGCTATCAGAATGTGGTTAATGGTAAAGCTTTTGTTACTTCAAGTAGAACAGAATTAGGTCAACATAAAAGGGTCACCTACACTGGTTAGGGCAGACCACATCAACCTGTCTCTGCCTTGGCTCATCCTTGAAAAAGCAGGAGAGCAAAACACAGATGTTGTGTAGCTGGGCCTGAGGCAATACACCCTGCCAATAGCAAAGCTGAGTTGGCCAAGCTTTTACTATCCTGGAAATCCCTGTCCCACAGCTGAGATGCCTTTGTTGCTCTTGCTAACCCCTTCCATATGTATTTCCTTAGCAATATTCCATTAATTTTCCCTAGTGCTTGGCTTTGTTTATGCAGGGAGCTGGGAATGCATTTGTCGTGACTCCACATACAAGCTCTCATGAACAGAAACATCTGCTGAGACCTAACCACACCATAACTCAAACAGCAGACTGGTGCCTGACACAGGATCTCAGATCGCTCTCTACTTTACCTTCCTGATCCCATCGTGTTTCATCTCAATCACATGGAGGGTGTAGTTGGTCCTCCGTCCCTTCTCATTAAACTGAACGTTGCCAGACAATCCTTCAAAATGGACCTTAAAGATATAAATATCAATGAGGAGAGCAGATTGGTCAGGATCTCATGTGGTTGTGATTTGGCAGAGGAGGTAACGAAGGATGGAGGGTGCTATCACATCTTTCAAATCCATGCAGGAGAGACAGAACATCTGTCTGAGATTGGCTTTCACTTACGTTTATTCCCTACAGCATGCCTGGCCTTGTGCAGGGTCATTCTCTTAACTTACCTTTTCTTTTAAAACCCCTTCCTCTTGAAACTTAGTGGTCTATTACTGCACTCAGATGCTAGCTCAGATGTGTGAGCACATCACCACTTGGGATGTGACAATGAGCTAAATCAGCTCTGAACTCCTTGGGTTTTATGGAGAATTTTTTTGTATCTTCTAAATCTGACCTGGAGTCAGGATTTGGTTAAGAATTTGTCAGTTCACATCAGGAACTGTATTGGGAGGAAATATGAAACTGTGGCCACAGCTCCCAGCTGCTGTCTTTTGATAGAGAGTCTACCAGTTAACAAGCAATTGTAATTACTTCTTCACCAGCTTAATAAAACCTGACAATTTCATATTGCAAATTAAATTTGTACAGGAAACTTCAAATCATAAATCTCTGCTGATAACACTGCCGAGCTGAGGAGTGTTGTTCATGTCACATCCCATATCCTGAATTTCTCCTCTCACTGTGGCCATTTGAATTGCTGCAAAGGTGCCCAGCATGGTGCAGAGAAGGGCTTCCGACTGGAGTGGCATACAGCGTGTGGGGATCAGGAATGCAGGAAAACGAGTGCAAATTTGGGCCTCTGTAATAGCCCATCAAGAGAAGCGCTTATGCCACTGAATTGGGAATTAAATGTTTGTTCTCAGCCTTTCCACATGCTTTGGACAAATCTATTGTCTCTGCAGCTGAAGTCTTCATGCAAAATGGGAACAGGTACCTAGCAGCCTTTTTAAGTACTCTGAGATGCTCAGAATAAAGACCCACTGTGAAGAAATGAGGATATATTATTACAGAGGAAATCTGTTGCTAATCTGTTTAAAGTGTGTTTGGTTTTCAACTATTATTGCAAAGGTTTGTCATGAAAATCCACATCTGCCAGTATTTTCTGCAGCTCCTTCAAGTCAAGAGGTATTCCTGGTGACATTTGGAGAAATATACTTTTCCCTTCTCACAAGACACAGCATGCCCATAAAATACAGATACACTGCAAAAGCACCACTGCCTTAAGCACTCCCAAGATGTATTTTTCATGGCCCCTTGGGTTTTCTTTTCAGATTCTGACCAACCCTGAAGCTCAGGTCATGGGTGTTTGTAGCTCTACATGCACTAAAAGGCAGGTGGACAGAATCAATTTCTTCTATATGAATGAATGAATTCTTAATCCTGTGATATCTATGTACCAATGAAACAGCAAAAGGGATCTCTCCCATCCATGGTGGAGGATGCAGCACAACCTTTCCATCATTTACCACCCTTTAAAAGATCCCCTGAATGACTACAAAATACAGTGAAGACTGATTGCAACAGTGCTAAACACCAATAGAATCAGCTAGAGACATGGAGCATTTTTAGGCATGTGGTTCTTTGCTGGGGGAGCTGGAGCAGAAGGATGCTATTGTTGCCGTCTAATTTACAGGGTTAGTCAGCACTTAGTTTACCTACTTACTAGATGTGGTAACCAAATAATGTTAACAAAAAAATGTCTGTCAAAAATTATCATAATCTTTCCAAAGTACAACTAAAACCTCAGAGTACTGGTTTAAAACAACATTTTGTGAGCATTTTCCTGTGGTGAAAAAAACACCCAAGTAATTCTCTTCAATAAAAGCACACATTTTGCTGAAATGTGTTAGATTTCTGCTTTTGAAAATTGCAGAATGTTTCAAATTGCTTTTCATCTTTGCTCTTACCATACATGGTTCCTTCCAACATCAGAGAGAAATAAGGCAATTCTGGAGCATACTGCAGGTATTTGAGTAGAAATAAGTACAAAAACTTCTTGCTTTTAAAATGTTAAGCTTATAAAATGTTAGGCATTAGTAAATGGGAGGTGAAGAGAAAGAACACTGTGAATAGCTGTAAGAATTGCCCTAATTGTGAGTCTTTCCAGAAAGGATAACTCAAACCTTCAATCTAATCAAAAGTTCTTATATTTTCACCTGCCTCTTTCTTGCTGCAATATGAAATGCTGGATAATTATTAAATTCAGAGTTGAGATTTCCCTAAGAGATTTCTTGTTTCAGAGCCTTTAATTTTGACCATAGCAATTGTACTGGTCAAACCTTTGCAAAATTATAATTTTCCAATGGTAAAGAAACAACTTTTGCAAATGGTTCTTCATGGGTTTTGGTTTGGTTTTTTTTTTCCCCAAAGTCACAACAATTGAAAACTTAAGACTTTTGAAATTGTTTTAATGAAGAGATGAGGAAACTTCAGAGGAGATTTTCCAACACACACAAAACTGCATTGTCTAGCTGTCTAATTTTGATATCCTATTCTCATAAATTCAATAAAGGAAAATGCTTGAGAACCCATTGCTCATCAGAAGACTTCCACGTCTTTTGTGTTTATTAGGTAACTGATCTCCCTAATGCATCATGGAAGCTGATTTTATTATAAGTTTGAAGAAGCTATGGCTGTGATTTGCCCAAGATCATACAGAAAGTCAATCACAGGCTTGGGAAAAAAATGAATCCAAGCAATAAAATCAAATCAGATGCAAGATTTGTTTTTAAAGGAATTGTTTACCAATAAGCCAAAACCAAATACTTGAGGAGATTTACATATGATACAAATTAACCAAAATAATTTTATTCTTTTTGCCTTCTTCATAGTTAAGGAAAGAAGGTAGAATAAATTGTTTGGATAACACTGAACTAGCAGTATTTGCAAGGAATTCATCTATTTTTGTCTGAAAAAAATAAAGAAAAAATGTTAGAGATTAATATCAGTCTAGAAATTTAATGAAATTTTAAAATATTCCATCTAAGTCTTTGATAAATGTGTGTTGTTTTTCTCTCTTGCTCTATGCTTCATGCAGTATTTTTATTTATTTAAGAATCTAAATTTTTATGCAGGATGAAAAAGTAAGATTATCAGATTTAAGGACTAAGCTATCTAAATGGCTGCTATTAGGACTTCTACGAACCCTCACAGTATGAAACAAGCTATAATCCGGGCTCTGAGAACATTCTGATGACAGCCAACACATAAGGCAGAATTCACACAGTTTTAAGCTTCATTAGCAGTCTGGAACTGAAGCTGAGTTCAGAGAGTCAAAGGATCTGCAAAAATATGATCTGCCTTGGGAAGAGAAAGATCAAAATAGGGACCCATGATTTTATGGGATAATATTTTGGCTTTTCCACCCCAGAACTTCAACAGAAATTGCAGAAGGCAAGAAAAAGCATTTTTCTTGCCTTCATTGCAGGGTACAAGAAAAAGCAGTTTGCTGGATGCACCCCTGAACTCTTTAGGAGACCTGGCTCTATTCTGGTAGGATCAGTTCCTCACCCTAAGCAATCTGTTTGAACATTTCTGTTGCTCATCATCCCTCTTCCCCCACCCACAGGCTATGTTCAGCCATCCTTGCAGCGCACACACTGGGTTTCAAACCTGCTGCAGTGCTCTCTGGATGTCGATTCCTTGTCCCCAGGGCACGGCTGGGTTGGCAAGACAGTCCCCAGCATTGCCTCGACGGGAGATGTCGATCCGCTGCCTCCGCAGGTTCTGAAATGCCTCAGCCATCACCCGGACACCATCGTATGTTAGGGCTGACGTGTACTAGAAAGAGAAGAGGAGTTGTATGCTGCCCATTAGGTTGAGCTGACCTTTGGCAGGCTATATTGTTTTGCTTCACAGTAGCTTTACAGACGATTTGCTCTGTTTTCATCTTTCCATCTATGAAGTTCAGCAGCCTGTTGCTCCCTGTAATTATTACTGCCCTGTTGATTCATGTAAGTTAGTGTCTTCTCTCCCAGAGGATGGGAGAGTGAAGGAGAAGCTCCTGATGCGGATTCAGATTGCACTTGCTGAAGGTGACTCAGCCTTAAAAGCTGTAACCCATAACCTTGTGTTTAACTAGAATCACTGACCTGAACTTTTAAGGAATGAACAGTGACCATTAGATTTAATTCCTTTTCCTATGATCACCTATCGATGTATTTGTTTGCAACTTTCTTAAACTAATACATCCAAAGTTGACATTTCTACTGATGAGTGTTTGTCACAATTGTGATTGTTTTCAAATGTCAGACAGAAAAAATCTCAACCTCCACCCACCCTTCAAACAGCTTCAGGGCCTTCTGTGTTAGGAATTAAAATATATTTCCCCTCAGTTGTACGCACTGATTTGAAATGCTAAGAACATCTGCAAAGACTTTATTATCACTGGATATCTAGTAAACGAGTCAAAGGTTAAGGAATTAATGAGGTTTTTTCTTGTTTATATATTTTCTTATAAACCAAACCTTATGAGATGTTTAATCCTTAGCTTTGCAGAGGGTAGATACTGGGAAACTGAGTGAAACACTAACTTGTGTATTTCTTAGCAGGCAGAAACTACTGCCTAGTATAATTTAGTCAGTATTGAGGCGCATGGACCAGATGATGTCCATAATTACATTAAGTGACAGGGTTTCAAAGCAAGATTAAAGAGCAAAGCAAGACTGAATTAAGCCAGATGGGCCCTAAATTAAAAGGATTTTTTTTTACCACTTGCCTTTGGCCTCTTCCAGTCCACACGAGGATGCTCCCTGGCATCATTACTTCTCCACTGCTGCATGATCTTGGCGGGAACAGTGTCCGTATAATTCACCAACTGGAAGCCAGTTACATTGGCTCCACTTTCCTTGAATTTGGTCAGGTCTATATCCATGAATCCCTAGTACAGGAAAGAAACAGGAGAAGCTCATTAGAGGAACACCTCTATAGCTGGGTAAAAGGAATCCTGCCTATTTATGAATATGGCAGCCAGTTTAGGAAAATCTCTTCCCTCTAAGTTCCATTTGAAGAGTCACCAATTCCCCGGACATGGGGTGAACTTGATTTTGTCACAAGCTCTGAGCTGGACATATCCTGCAGTTTCCACCCAGGGACACAAATGGTCATATTAATAACACCTCATTTGCAAGAAAGCTAGTGGGATAACAGAAAAAAAAATATATCCTGTATAATGCTTGGATGAAACTAATCAAATTCCCAAAATATATTAAGAAGAATTATTCCCCAGCTCTGACTTCTATTCACTCAATCACCAATGGATAGGCTGCTTTTTCTCAAATTGCAGTTTGTAGGGAAAATCAAATCCTGAATGAGCTTTCAGCAGAACAAGGAGTGGCTGGTTGGTCAGCTTGTCAAAGGATGCTGTTAGAAAGGTCAGTTTATAGGATTTGCTAATTTGAGAGAAAAAGACTGCTTCTTTAGACTTCACATTACTGATGAAATGCATTTCTTTCATTTATTGTTCTCTTCTTACTGCCCACTGAATGTGACAAACCCAAGTGCACAAATACACATGTGTATTAGGGTGGCATTGTAGGATTAGTCACTCCTGTTGAGTCAGAGGCAAAAAAAATAATCAAAAATACACTGCAAGGTCATTTTTTGGTCTCCTAGCTTTGATCCTATCTCTTCAGTGCTGCTGCCATGCAAAATTGGTTGCTTCGCTTTCTTGCACAAAGTAGATGCTTGAAAAGAGACTCAGTCCTCCTGCCCTCCTGCTTGGGCTCCTGTGTACAGGACAGGCTTAGGTCTGGTGCTTCTTCTTTAGGAATCCAAGCATGAGAGATGTAGTCAATTATTCCCACCAGTACCATCAGCAATCAAAATGCATGAGGGAAAATGAATGAGAGGGCAGTGCACAATGCAATCACTTAAGCATCAGAAGAGCTTGTTTGAACCCTGCCTTTCCTCTGCCCTGCTACTGTATGCTCTCTGCAGGCACTTTCTCGACCTCAGTCTTCTCAGACATATGATGATGGTGTGAGATAAAAAAAGCCAAGTCACATTATTCCCAGGAGATGCCAGTCAGGTTCCTAAAATGATGCCCTCTGTGCGTATACTGAGGGAGCCAATTAGCTTATTAACTTCCAAAGCCAGGACCAAGCTGTTAGATGGAAACCTGTTTAGGGAACAGATTTTAAGAAAAAGACTAAATTGGCCTCTCACATCAGTGTCACACGAAGGGAGTCTTAAGTGACTCAAAAAAGTCTTTAAAGACTTTTACATTTTCCTTCCAGCCTTTTGTAAGCAATTTGGCATCCACTTTTAGGGCTGAGGACTGGATATAGCTGTAAAGGTGCTTGAAACAGATGATTTGTTTTTCTTCGAAGTACAGTGATTTAGGTGAATAAAAAAAGTGGCATTTGTGTGTACGCGTTCCCCAGAACGCTGGTTAAACCCACATCAATCTTGTCTGTAATTGCTAGCGTAGGGTTTCAGAAAGCCAGAGCTGTGATTAATGAATAGGAAATGCAGCAGCATAATTGTCCCTGACATCTTAATGCGTTTCAGGCCAAGAGTTTTTTGACACACAGAGCTCCTAAGATTCAGTAAGAGCGACCTCACAGGTTGCCAACTGGTTATTCGTGGCCAGGACCAAATTACACTGACATTTTGCTCCTGGGAGGTACTCAGGGGAAAAAGATCTGTCAAAAGAAACTACCATGAAGCAACTTGAAGTTTGTGCCACCAGCTCCCCCTTGGAAGGCCTGCAAAGGCATGAAGAAGAGCCCAAGTTCACAGCAGAGTATGAGTAAGATGTCTGGTGTATTTAGCCCCCTCAATAAGCAGATTTAAATAGGAAAAGTCTAAAAAAGATTAAAATACCAGTGACGAGACAGCAGTGGCTGAAAACACTGTTATTCACTTTTTCCCCAAATCAAAGCATCCTGAAACTGAAGCGAGTATTTAACAATATTCTTTGTGATTCATCTTACATAAAGCTTTAAAATAATATGAATAGACAAAATATTTCTTCCCAGAGATTGTACTACTGTTTTCCCCACTGATTTATGACATAATTCAGGTTCTTTAAAAAGTGTGGAGACCTCTGAAGGTTTTCCAATTGTTTAAGGCAGTTGGGACCATCAAGGACATCATTAACCTTGAATATAGCTTTGCATTTTGGCTGCTATCAACTGCTACAACCAGTTATTCTTTCTCCACATGCCTCAGTAAAAGGTCAGTATAGGAACGATTCTAATTGCAAAGGACCTTTAATCACTGCACCACTGAAATGTGCTCAGAACAGGTCTGAGTAACGTGACAGCCAATGAATTGGAATAGCAGGGATCAGATATTGTAGAAAATAACTCCTAGAGGAGGTGAACTCTTGCTGGTTAACATATAAACAAGAAAATATCAGATGTGACACAAACTGTCTCTTGAAAACGCTTCTATTGACAAAGTGGCATCAGGAATTAAATATGTTTATCTGTCTTTCTGGAATATCAGTCAGTGCTTGTAGGAAACAAGAGAACAGAATTGCAATATTTGCAAATAAAAAGTCATCAATCATCTGTCACCGCGTACTAACTACAGCCACATATTGCAAACAAACAGAAAATAAAAGGAAACTTTTATTTAGTTTTCAATTGGTCTTATTTGGAAAACAGAAAATAAATTCTTAAAAATTGACTAAGGAAAGACTGCAACCCACTACTGAGAGGCAGCAGACGTGCTTTTTCAGCAGCATGTTTAGTAGCAACCGCTTTGGGAAAGCAATGGCATAGAAATTCTTTCCTTTGCCATCCAATCAAACACAGCAAGAAGTGAGCAGCACTGGAACGATGTAGTCCATGGGATCTCTGTGGTCCCACAGAGTGGTCAATTGATTTTGAAACCATTTCAAGAAATTGCCAGTAAATAGTGGCAACAGCTGGCTTTGCAGCCACGTCTGGAGCACTGTGGGATGTTCAGGGAAATGAGCTGAGCCCCTGGAATTTGGTGGCATGTGACTTTCTTCAGGCTCTTTAGACCTCATCCCTCTCTGATATATCTGTTGGACATGCAGCTATCTAACTTCACCTCCCTACCAGCACCGCCAGTACCCTAGGGCAGAAAAGGAGCAAATAAGGAACACACGCCCCAACCCAAGTGCTGAACCCAGAGGCAATTTGGAGCTCTACATGGCCCCAGATCATCGCTGTGCATAGGTACTCCAGGAGAGACACTTCTGCAGGCACAGGTCTCTTTGGGGACCATCAGAACCAGGCTGGAAGCGACACCACGTCAGTCAGCCCACCCCCTGCCCTTCAGCAGGATTAGCTGTCCCTTCCATTTAAATTCACTTTGCAAAATCATTTCAGCAAAACAGGGAACACGGCCTCCTGTCTTGTGTGTGCCTGGAAAATGCCTGGCTTTCTCTGAATGCAATCAAATTAGAAGGCTGACAATAAACCACGGAAATCTGGACCCATCCGTGCTGAGAAAGCCTCCCTCCTACCCCTGCACTGATTCACAGCATCTGCAACATACAGTTCCAGGCTCAGTTCAAAGGAGGGAACTTGCTCTTTAGCTCATACCAGGGACTTTTTTCTCTGCATTAATGAACCTCACAAAGCAATTACATGCAGAAGTTCTGCTGCTAGTAAATCATATGGGTGGCTGTTACAGACCTTCATACCTTCAAATCGAAAACAGAGCAGTGCTGGGAAGGGTTTTTTCCTCATTGTGCTGTCCTTGCTGCATCTGCTTTTTATGCTGTTCTCAAACTGAAAACAGTTTTCAGCCAAAGGTTGTTTTACTGTCCCATTCTATGCCTTGGTTGCTGGGAGAGGTGTCAGCAAGTCACACATTTATATTCCTCTCTACTTCTTGTGGGCTCAGTCATCAAAGGAAATGCATAATGCAGAGAGACTGATGACTTGAAATGGGCCTCATGAATCCATCTTGATTAACTGGTCCAAGAAGGGTCTGTCTTGAAAAGAAAATCCCCCAGAAATGAGCCAGCTTCCTTATTTACACCCTAGAAACCATGAGGAGCCAAAACATGGAGTGGGGAATGCAGATGAGGGTCAGAGAGTGTAGAGAAAGCCTCGTTCCTTCATGCATGACCCCCCTCAAATCTGCCAGCATCACTTCCCTGCATCTTTCACCCCCATATTTCACTGCCTTACTGTCCTAAACGTCTGCCTCTTCTCCACACACTGATGTCATTGCTCCTTCTGGGACATCATCCCAGCCCACAGCAATGCCAGGGACAGCAGCAGCCTCACCTCTGTACCCAGACATTGACAGGCAGGCAGCCACTGACCCACACTCCAAATTCTCTCAATATTTCAGTAAATAGGTGTTAATTGCTGACCCTTTCCCTGCAGTATAACTGTGCCTTTGGAGCTGCAGTAACAGGCAGGAACGGCTGAGCTCTGGGCAGGCTGCAACTCATTGTCTCATAAACCTCCCTGCAGCACAGCTTAAATTCTCCATACCTTTGCTCCAAGTTTTGGCTTTCCCTGAGAGAAAGAACATGAAGCTCCTTGAAGACTGCCACATTGCTGAGAAACACTGCTATTTTCTCTCCTCTCTGCGCCTTCTGAGCCCTCTGGATCTCCCTCTGATACTGGTAAAGCTCATCACTGAGTGAGGAGACAGAAATTGCCCCTTTCTCTTGAATTGCCTGCAGAAGGCTTGTTTGTTGAACCCAAAAGAGTCCCCTCACCCCAGGAATGAATGTCAGGATTTTTCATTTTCTTTCTGTCTGGGTTGAAGAGACCATAGCCTATGTTTTTTCTTTTTTCTCTTTTTGTTTGTAAGCCACACACTGAAATATTCCTTTTTAAGCAAAAAGCATGTAAGCAATTCACCCTGAGCTTGGGTGGGTGCCACAGAAACCTGTGGCAGCGCTGGGAAACTAGGCCAGCTCTCTTTAGCTGCATCCATGTATGGCTTGCAATGCCAGACTGCTGCTCCTAGCAGACTTTATGACTGTAAGAAACATTGCAAAGCAAACAATTGCTTCTGAATGGCTGTAGATCAGCAGAGTGAATGCAAAGTGGCTCCTGTCATTCCAAGGTATGCCAGTGGCTTTCTGCAGGGAGCAAGAAGTTGAGTGTTTCCAGACGGAGCATCCCTAATATACCAAATTATCTTCAAGCTTGACTTCCCTAGTGAAGCGTCATTCCTCACTCCCATCACTTTGTATTAATAAGGAGGGTACGTCAAAAAAGAGCCCATCTGCTCAAGTCTCATTCTAGCACGCCTTCCAACAGGAGAGGCCTTCTTCTCTTCTGCACAATTATTAATGTGTCAGATCTCATTGTGGCAGTGAAACATGTGAGTCCTCACTGTAACATAAAAATAAATGAAGAAGAAAGGGAAAAGAAAGATAGGAGGAGGGGGAACTATCAGACAGGGTCCCAAGCCTGCAGACTGATGAGTCTATTTTGTCATGGTCTATCGACACAAAGCAAACCAAATGAGGAGAATCCAGGCTTCAAGGACATGGGGCAGGAAACAACCAGTAACTCTTTTTTTGGTACAGCTGTATAGATTTTCTTTGTGATATTATTTGCATCAGCCCCATCCTACTGCTGTAGCATACTCTGGTTATAAATGATCATACACATCTTGCTGAAAAGCTCAGTCCTGGCACAGGGACAGATGCTCTTGTTGGATGTTTGCTTTAGAGAACTTTCAGAGCAGAAACTGATTTAAAGGTTTGGGAAATGTGCTGTGTAGTGACAGATGCCAGGACTTCAATCAAAGACATGATTAAGGGATAACCTGATCACAGTTTGCAAGGACCAAAACGTTAGTAATAGAATATTTGGTCTAGCAAACAGAAGCATAAATCAGATGGAGGAAGCTGAAACAAGGCAAGTTTTGACTAGAAAAAAAACCGATGAAGTCACCATGAGGAAGATACTACAGATTTACACATCACCCTTTGCCAGTTGAGCTGGGGTAATGGATGAGGAGACTGCAAAAGGCTGAGGAAACCTGTTATTTTAACACCCTCTTGCTGAGATTTAAGCAAACACAATTTTCCTTCCAACGGCTGTAATAGAATCTGTCAGTTGTTCACCTGATGTTCACTGATATTTTTAAGCCACAGTAAGTCACTCATGCTTTTGAGCCTTCATTAGCTCCTGCAAAAAATCCTTCCAAGGTTGCAGTTCATATTCCCCCACGTGGGAAATTTTTGTATCAAAACCAGATGATTTTATTTTACACGAGACACTCTAATTCAAGAAGAAACTAATTCAGGGCACTGCTGTGTCTTCTACTACCAGTTATTCATATGAGATAATGTTATAAGTGTTTCTTGTGCATGATAATTTTTGAATCAGCACAGAAAAGCCGTTTGAAAGTGAAATTCAAACCTCAGAAACTTCACTGATACATTATATTGTCTTCCTCTGCCTGGAAAACGAGGATTTCTCATGAGCCTACTGGCACCAAGCTCTCAGAAAGAGGAAAGGTCTAACTGGCATAATTTTAGAAATCTAAAAATAACTTAAGGCATCTATTTCCAACATAAGAATATTGCTTTTGCAAGATGAGGCATCTTGAGATCTTCCCATGATGAGAAACCAGTGCTGTACACATCCTTTTGAAACTCCCACAGAACAGTTTCCAATCAGCTACTGATGCAGACCCGACCATTGCTGACCTTGTTTGTACCTTCAGTCAGCAATACTTCAGGGGGCAGGAGACAGTGTTAAGAGCTGAGAGTGATTAAAACACACATGGCAGCTTTCAAGATGATGGGAGACTGGGAACAGCAACATTTTACCTCCAGGCAAGCTGAATCAGGAGCCTGGGACAAGGAGCGGAGCCATTGACCCACGGCCAGTGCAATACATCACATTTATGCTGTTTCTTGCACTAAGCTCGCACCCAGCATGGGCAGAGCAGACTGCCCCCACACAGCCACAGCAGGATGTACATGTCCTGCATTGCTTTAGGGGAGCTGCTCTCTGCCTGTACTGGGAGAACTTTACTCCCCAGGGATGTGAACATCCTTTTTGACAGCCAGTTTGGGAGGGTGCTCCTTCCTCACTGTTTGTGTCAGCTCAGGTCACTGCATCTCAGCCCTGGTGGTGCACAAACTCCCTCTTCCATTTGCAGGAGGCAAGGAGGAAATCAAAGAGGCCCATTCAAATCACAGGTGAACTGAACCAAACCAGCATGTCCTTCCTGGCTCGCGCACTAGACACTGCTGGCAAAGCTGCTGGGCTGGTAACCTCTAAAGCTATGACAACTGCTTGCAAAGTGAAACATCCTCCATGGTCTAACTCAGCATTGACACATGCTGATGTAAAATGGCACAGGAAAATATGCTCACCTTTGCTAATCAATGGTGTTTTTATCTTTACTTTTCCCTGCTACCTACCCCTCACATCAGCAATCTCATACGCTTATCTATTCAACTTCAAACAAGAGCATGTGCTAAAAGAACAATCTGCACTAAGGCGCTAGGAAGGAAAAAAGGCTAAAACATTGCATGTGGCAGCTGTCTTTCATACTTTTCTTTTAAACACAGGTCACACCAATGTCACTTATTTTAAGACAAAGACTTTTCTCTGCCCAAGGGAACTGATGTTTTCCACTATTGCCAGTAGCCAATCCACATCCCTGGCATAGAACAAACAGATACATGAAACCGAGGTTATGGGGAAAAAGCCTGTAACATCAAAAGAAAGGAATCCCAGAAGTCTCTAAGCTGGGTTCTCTGATGGTATTGACTGTATTTTTTCTTTGTGGTTGCTAGATACTCTCAAAGGCTGAGAATAAAGCTTAGAAAAATAAGACTCACAAGACCAAACACTTCTTAAAGTTGCCAAACCTCTTTGAGTTCCAAAAAAGAAAGAGACAGAGGGTGAGAGATGTGATCACAACCCCCTAGTGCCAGTACACTTCACAAGTATCCAGGCTGGCAACTGGTAAAAGAGAACTGAGGTAACTCTTGAGACTGCTGGTTGAGGATCAGGTTTTTATGAGTTTGCAAAAGCCACAGACAAGGCCAAATTTGCCTCAAGGAGGGGCAAGGATGCTCACAGGCACCCTTCCCCTGCAGTGATGTTGCAGACAGACTTTCATGGGACAAGCAGGGTTGAGCAAACAAAGCAGGTTGTGTCCTTAACAGGCATAACAGAGAAGGATGTCTGCCCTTGGCCTAAGGTGCAGAATGGTTTAATTTTGTTTGTGAACACAGAAATATTATTGTCTCACCTTGGCAACAGCAATTTCTCTAAAAAAGAAAGCTGTTCCTGCTAGGAAATACCAGCTTTCATTTGCTGCAACTTGTCAAATTCTGCTTGGTGCTTTACTACTGCTCACCCGACAGCAACTGCTGGGCGAACAAGCCGTGATTAATGCAAGCCAGTTCCCCTTTGTTCATGAATTATCTGTAACCAAAGAGGGAATTCCTCCATTTCAAAATGCTGTCATGGATGATTTTTATAGGCCTGGTTCAGCCTGGGCATTGCCTTGCAGCCTCATTGATGTAACGTCAGTTTGGAGCTGCTATAACTGGTCAATAGTGTGCCACTGCTTGTTTTTTGGCCGAGTATAGCTCTAAACAAGCATATAGCCAAAAAAAAGAATTTCAGTGAGTTATCCGTAACTGTTTCCCAACATTTGGTTCCAATGTGTCATTTCCATAATTGGGAAAGATACTAAGAAATTAAGGCTGTGTTGCAAAAGGTAGGTATTGAAAATTCATCCCCTTGCTTTAGTTAGTGTGGGCAACTTGGAAGCTATGAACCAGCTGAGGACTCACTTGACTTGTACAAAACAGAGCATGTCTCAGCCAGGGCTGGGAGCCTTATCTTCATATAGGATGAGAGTCCTAAAATCAGTATTCCATCAGCCAGCACATGGGACAAAAGAATAACTTGGATTAAAGTAATTTGAAATGAAATGTTCAGGCACTTGCAGGTTTTAGTTCTTAAGTTACTGGCTCCAGAACAAGCCACTCCCACAAAATCAGGCTGGTTTTTAGGCATACGGGTGTGCACATGAGGGTATGTATGTGTGGGTGGGCAATGCACACCCTGTCATCTTAGGACTTGTCCACAAGGGAAAATGTAGGGTGTTTAAGGTCTATTCACTATACGCATGAGTCAGTTGGAATAAATTACAGCATGTTACACCCTCTGAAGGCTCTAATCCAGCAGTGAGATGTCCTTAGAAGAGGGTAAAACCTACTGTGAACTCTTGGATCAGAGCATCCACACTAAGGTTTAACCCTGCCAGACGCTGACTTCCCACATTCTGCCAATCCCTTATAACATCCCCGGATGTCCCTGAATAGGGAGGCTTGCCATCCTTCCTCACTACCATATGTTCTCAGGAACATGGGTTCTTCATAGTCTTTTTGCCGTTATCCTTGCTGAGCATTGTAGTGAGTAGCTCTCATATGGCTGCAGCACATCACAGAAGCTGATCTGGTTTCTGGTATCTGAACCTGCTCATGTGCACACAAAGTGACAAAACTTGTTCTGCCCTGGAAAGAGCCTTCTTGACCCTGAGGTGTCCAATTCTAGTTTTCCAATGCTGTCTGGTTACCACCTACTTTTTTTTTCTTTTTCATTAATATATCTCTGCAGTTTGCCTTTCACTCTTCTTCTTCTCCCCCCAGATCTAAACTGCTTGAAAAGCACATCTAGTACCAGTGGATTCTGTTGTCTCTCCACAACCGGTGTCCACAGAGCTGCAGCTGGGGAGTAGAATCTCCCTGCAGAGGGTCTAGGGAAATGAAAAGCCTTTGAGTCTGAGTTTAATTATTTATAAGCCACGTTGGCTGAATATACAGCCTCTTCCAGCCATCTCTGTCCTCTCAGCACTTGTGCAAAGGCTAAGAAAACAAATTAAAGATACGAAAAGGGTACTTCTTCAGGCTGAAAGCAGGAGAGTATGGCATCATGAGACAGACGGAAATGTCCTTCAAAACTCCTGCACTTAAGGATTAGACCACCTCATGCCTTTAGTGCATTAATCTTTCTGAAACCATACAGAAAGAAGATATGACTCTCATTTAGCCTTCCATATGGGTAGACATGGAAGCATAGATACACACACTTGAGCTACTCCAAATAGCTTCCCTGCTTAACTTTAATGAAGGGACTTTTCATAAAGATCTGAGGACCGGGACTTGGGTTACAGCAAATTATCATTTTTTAAAAATTAGCAGCTGAAGTTATTGGCTGCTCTACAATTTCCATGTCTCCCCCTGCACAACACAATATTTTTAACTTTGTAATTACATAGTAGGCACCCAGCGCAGAAGTGCCGGGTCAGTATCAGGGCATTGTGGGGTAATTATGTGGCCATTTTTGTCTTGTAAATTGCAGAGTTATCTTGGGATTGAGAGAAGGGGAACGGCAGCAACTGCTTGACTAATTGGTAGTTTAAAGTTTACCCAGTACTGCTGTGAAGATGCAGCTGTGGGAAGGAAGAATAGCTCTGGACCCTGCATGCATGGCTCACCCTGCTGCTGACACCAGCCCATCATCCACTGCGCATCCGCCTGGATGGATGGACACATCTAGGGAACAAATTCTGTTCTGTGGAAAACCTCCAACTGCTATATGGATTGAGAATATTCCTCTCTCTCTTACCTCTTCCCAAACCTCTATAGGCAGAAAAATTCTCCACCTTCCTAGGAAAGTACAGCGTATTGCTCCAGAAAGATGCCCTGCCATTGCCCAGTACTGCTCTACCCTCAGGCAGCTCCTCCCTGCTCTCCTTTCTCTCCCTGGGACAGCCCTTTTCTTAAAGAAATCTTTATATTGAGTTCATTCCTTGGAGCCATAACAGTCAGATTAGGTTTAGCACCAAGCTGGAAAATAAGTACTTTATTTTTACTGGAAGGTCAGAGGGATCTTAATGCATCATCATTAACAAGTTTGCCCTTAGTGGTGCTCTGAGGATGGCTGTGAAACACAGGGGATGCATACTGAAAACTAGTTAGAGGAAGCAAGTTGTTGCTAATAGTTAACAGCTTCTTGCTGACATGACTGAAACAAGCTAGGAGAGCAATGCCAGGACTTCATGTTGGAGAAGTCCATGGAGGACTGTCTCCCATAGGAGGGATCTAAGCTGGAGCAGTGCAAGACTGTGAGGAGTCCTACCCTGAGGAGGAAGGAGTGGCAGAGACAACGTGTGATGAATTGACCACAACCCCCATTCCCTGTTACCCCATCACTGTCAGGTGGTTTTGAGATTTGGTTTCATTTCTCTTTATCCTACTCTGATTTGACTGG
>JBCJKH010058814.1:0-17418 GCA_039877255.1 Loriculus beryllinus
GCCTTGGGTGACATGGTTTAGTGTGAGGTGTCCCTGCCCATGGCAGGGGGGTTGGAACTCGATGATCTTAAGGTCCTCTCCAACCCTAACTAATCTATTATTCTACACAGACACAGGGTTTAAAATTGAAGCATGCACACATTTATATACAGCAATAAAAATTCACATCTAAGAATTTGACTTAAAAAATTAAGTAAGTCAAGATAACATATCTATGCAAACTATATTCTTTTTTTTTCAGTTGAAAATATATTACAAATACACTTAGTGATTCAGTCGGGCAAAACAGGAAAATTACAGGAGTGCAAAATTCTTGAAATACAATACTAACTTTTGACACTAACAAACTACGACTTGTATTACAGCAATCTGTCAAGAGTAAACAAAAACAGTGCAGGTGAACTGTTGCAAGGGCTTATGCAAATCTATTTAAAATAAAGCCTGTCAAACTTACCACATGTGTTGTAAAGGTATTATTCCGCAAGTTGACCTTTATCGTGCACGATTCCCCAACTCTAGTTAGAGGAAAAATATACAGATCTTCCGGTGCATACACCCCTCGAATGATCTCATTTTGTCTGATTTGAAAAAGAGATTTAAGATATTAATATTTCCTACTTACATAGTCTCAATATATTGATTGCATATTTCAAGACAAGAGGTGTATTTTTTGAGACTAAATCAGGAAACACTGAAAGATCCTGAAGGCATCAACTCTCACAAGTTACATTTTAGTCAGAAATAATGAAAGCATCACTGTGGCATAAAGGTAAGTAGATATACTTACACACATATTCACAATCTGAACTTTTCCCCCATATGCCTTCCTAGAGAACTAAACTCTTCTCAGAAATGCTACACTTAACCAAAACATTCTACTTCCCTGCCATGTTCACAGCATCCCATAGGGAAAGAAACAGGAATTAACTTAAGACTGAAGAACAGTAAGGTTAAGACATGCAGTTACAGTGGTCTTCTCCGAAGTGGATGCAGATTATACAAAAAATAGGCTCAAGATTTGACTGCTAATACCAGTTCATTTGCAAAAGCAAATCAAGGTTTGGCAACTTAGAAACCCAACTGAAAAGAAAAAGCATGGGAGGCTGAACAACACAAAGCCATTAAGAGGCTTGGCAAGTCTAGTTTCTTTGCAGCTGTTTACTCTTTAACACGGAATCATAGGATAATTCAGTTCAAAAGAGACTCAGGAGGTCTCTATTCCATCCTCTTGTTCCAACCAGGGTCAGCTGTGAGGTCAGACCAGGCTGGTCAGAGCTTTATCCAGTCAGATCCCAAAACCCTTCAAGGACAGAGACGGCACAGCTTCTCTGTGCAGCCTGTTCCATCACATCCCTTGTCCTAATAGCAAAAAAGGGTTTCATTTTGGCGTTGGATTCCCTTCCCCCTTTTACCCAGTTGCAGACTCTCATTTCAAGTTTTATTCATACATACCCTACTTTAATTGTAGGTGCTTCAGAGTAAACCTTTTCTGGTGTGACTGAAAGCTCACTTTTTGTGAAGGCACTTGCAGATTCTTTCACAATTAAAGTTTCATTTTCTGTTCTACTACCCTATTGGCAAAAAAAGAGAAGACTTTAAACTTTGCATTCAAAAAGTATTTAAGTATTCAAGCATTTAAGTCATTTCACTTACTCAATCCAAGGCTTTAATTTATTTAAAGTATAATCTTCCAAAAAGAGCAGAGCCTGGATCACTGAAACAGAAGCAGTGACTTAAGAGGAATACTTTAACAGGTTCTGTGTCTTACGAATATTTTGTTACAAGCCAGTTCACAACAAACCAGCAGCGCAGGTGCAATCTTGAGAAGGCTGCTAGCAATGAAGATTTCACCAAAAGCCAAACCAAAAAAACATTTCTCTGCAGATAGTTTGCCCATATGCTTCAAGAACAACATGAGCTAAACAGCTGCTCATAGAGAAGGAAGGCCATCATTATAGTTTGGATTCTCACAAGAGCAAAAAAGCTTTGTAATAATTTCATACTATGAACAATACATCCTTCTAAAAGAAAGGTTTCTCCAGAGAGACAGAATCTGGTAATGCATTATATAGTAATTGTTAGATTCTGAAATTAGGCCAAAATATTTACCATCATCAGGATGCACATTCCGTATACTGTAGCACAATGAGGCCATATCACCCTAAGCGAATACTTAGCCAAAGAGCCAGTTTCATATTCTGCATTCTGTAACAACTCTAGCCAGGTACTGTTTGGAGCCACTTGAGCCACAACATCTCGAACAAAGCTAAAGAACCAAAAGAACCTCCTACACTTATGGTTGTACAACATTATCTCAATTTCTGAAACGGTGCTGACGCTTTTAGACAAGCAGTTGATTCCCTTACGCAAGGAAGATTGAAAAAATATTCCTCTTCAATAGAGCTGCTATGACAAACTTGTCTTTTAGACATTAATTTCTTCTAGTGAAAGAGCTGCTGCTCAATCAGTCTGTCAGAAATAGCAGTAGCTAAAAAAAAACATCCAAACCTTAAATTTACAGAAAATTTTCCGTTGCAAATAACCAATGATCCACAGTAGAACCCAGTAGATAAAGACAACAAAGGATTTGTGCATGCGTCTCATTTCAAGAGCTTTTAATTTCCTACGTAGTAAAAATGATAGGTATCCTGCTTCAGTGTTATAAATCAAATTCTAATTTATCAATAAGGCAAGTTTACAGCATGAGAAGAAGAAGATGGAAAAATCATCAGAAGTTCCCCCAGTCTTTATAAGGGCATCCTGAAGTACTACATGCTTTACCATAGCCCATACTGACCTTCCCCATGTCAAATGAAAGCAGTGTGTTAACACTGCAAATGGTTATAACTGACAGCTCTTGCTCCAAAGCCAACTCAGGAGTATACAAATTTGTTTAGCTTTAAAATTGGAATTACTTTGCTCATAGAGTTTAAAGATTTTTCCTCCTCTCACTTCCAGTATACCCAAAGAAGATGAAGCTCTGTACTGCTGATAAAAACAATAAAACCAGGACCCTTGGATAGCAATGTTTTGTTTTAAGCATCAAGAAATTCAGCTCAGCTTGCTGCAAAATGCTGCTTTAAGAAGTTACACAGTTGCACAGCTAAACTGCATAAACCATGCCCATTAGAAAATGATATGCACGTAACATTTGTAGTATCTTCAAACTTTATGAAGTCCTTTATGAAGTGCTCAACTTTCTACATGCTAATGGAGCAATCTGAACTTTGGTGCCACCTCAGTCCTCCCGTAGGATCTTGCCAGTTCCCTATTTCACTCAGAAAAGACCAACAATTACACTGAAATATCAACCCAAGACTTCAGTGCACAGTGGCAATACTCATTCTTCGCTCAAAGATCTCAGAAATTGTTTCACAGGAAAAGGGAAAACTAAGTTTGAATGGCCAGTACTGAGAGGTTGAGGTTACAAAGCATGTGTACATAGAATCCCTCCTTTAGTTATCTTTGGGATCACTTTTGGACAAATTATATTCTGAGCTCCTGACTACTGTTTCCAGTGGTGGGAACTAAAAATGCATGAAGGGCATAATCAAAGTTACAGTTAACGAGCTTTTCAGGGAATAACAAAAGTAGTGCGTGCCACTGATTTTCCTAACATCACCTTGTTCTTTTAGATCTTTCCTGACTTATTCCATATTTTTCATTTCTTTTGAAATGGTGCTTTAAATAAATACCACTTGGTTACTCTGAATGATAGTCAGTTTTCCCACTTCCTTCTATCAAAAGTCACATTAACTAGAGCCACAGCCTTCTGCCTCAGCAAATCCAGCAGAATCCAAGTCCCTTTCGAAGTTGTAGTTAGATCTCTAGGATATAATAAGTTGGAATTGACATGTCTTCTTGACCAGAAGTGGACTTGAATTAAAAACCACAACAACTTAAGTTCTCCGTTGTCTCCTCTTACAAGCAGCTGTGTAGTTCCTTATTTAGCTCAGAAAGGAAGTACTTCCCTTTAAAATCTTCTTCAAAGTGATAATGGCACATTGCAAGTACTTTATACAAATTATTTCCCATATGCACAAAGAGATGCTGAAAAGATCTAATTGTAACACCTTTGGAAAAAAAAAATCAAGAGGAACAAATTTGACACATTCAAAAACATGAATATCAAGTTGTGTTGCTCAAAGATTTCCACAACTCTGAAAGTTAGTCGTGTTTGAAGAAGAAACTTATTCAAAACTCTAGATTTCTGATAAAGAATTAATCTTCTCTCAATTTCAACTAGCTTTAAACAGACAAATGACAGATGCTTTCCACCATTTTAAGGAAAATTATGTTCAAAGAATAAGATGAAAGCTGAATAAAAATATCCTCCCAAACCAAACATCATACAGGTCTCATTCTTCATGCCAAAATTAGAAGCTATTAAAAAAATACATTTTTAACAAGTCCTCTTTTCAATACAATTAAGTACTGGGAAGAACAAGGACCCTACAAAACAAAAGGTAAGGTAACCCAGTAAGAAGGATGAGTCAGGTTCCTACTACTTAAACAGGCTTGGTACCCTATAGAAAGGTCTCAGATCTCTATCTGGGCTTCTCAGAAAATCAACTCCAAGCTTTCTGGAGAGGACAGGAAAGCATATATAGCAATCACGCAATACTGAATGTAGAAAGCTCTTCACAGAGCTGGAATTAAGTTGCTGGCATAGGTCCAGAGAAGGACATCAAAGCTGGTGAAAGGTTTAGAGCACAAGTCTTAAGAGGAGGAGCTGAGGCAACTGGGGTTGTTTAGTCTGGAGAAAAAGAAGCTCAGTGAGAATCTTATTACTCTCTACAGCTACCTGAAAGGAGGATGGAGAGAGGTAGGCATTGGTCTCTTCTCTCAACTGATAAGTGATAGCACTAGAAGAAAAGGCCTTCAAGCTGCACCAGCGGAGGTTCAGACTAAATACTAGGAGAAATTTCTTCACTGAAAGGGTGATCAGCCATTGGAACAGGTTTCCTGGGGAAGTGGTGGAATCACCATCCCTGGAAGTGTTGAAAACACGCATAGATGAGGCCCTTACTGACATGGCACAGTGATGGACTTGCAAGTCCTGAGGTAACTGTTGGGCTTGATTATCTTAAAGGTCTTTTTTCAACATGGTTGATTCTATGATTCTATAGTAAGGTCATTTAAACAATCATTAAGAATTCATTCTTCTTAATGGTAATAGATTCTCTGTCCTACGTCGACTCCCGTACAGAGATATGAATTAAAAGCAAGTTAAGGAGAGCGCACACAGAAAACCAGTTCTAATTCCCAATCCCCTCCTCCTTCCAAGCCTCACCATAAAGTTAGAGCTGAGGAACAATGGGTGAGCAAAAATGAGCTGCAGTCCAATCGCTCCTACATAAAAGTTGCAAAATCATTCCCACCTGGATGGGAACTGTTACTCCCATAAAATATTTGAACAGATTCTATCAAAGACACATCCATATCTCCAATATAGATATTTAAAGATTCCAATATTGTATTAAGCTACAAATTATAGCAATGGTCAATTACTTTGTTAGGTTATTTACAAAAATAAAACCATTCCACTTAGGGTCTGATATAAACAAATCTGCATCTACAAAACCAGTTTCCACAGAAAGCATGTTTGTCTCTAGTTTTTTTTGAGCAAAATAAAGTTTTACATCTTAAATGGAAAAAGATAATTCACTATCACATAAGCAAGGTGAAAAAGGTATTTCTGTAGCATATGAAAACAGCACAGTTTAGTCCAACAAAAATATCAGCACAGTCTGGGTTTGGGTTTTTTTTTTCAGAATACACCAGCACATACGATAAAGAATACTGTATAGTAAAATTAAAATGTTACCAAAATTTGTTTTCAGGCCAACATTTATAGCATTTATATACTTACTGCTCCAGAAAGCTGAAATCTTAATTTATGTTTCCAACCAGGTTTGTCAACTGGATGACACTCAAGGTCCCAGAACTGGGAGTAATCCCCTATATCCCTAGGCAAGAAGATGACAACAACCTACAACATGAAAAAATTTCACAGAAGCTTATTAAAATAATCTACACATCCTCAAAATCTTACCTACACAAAGCTATAGTCAAGTTAGCACAAAGTTTACATGCTACAGATCATACATTCCTCACACAGGTAATCTTGCACAAAACAATACAGCTCGTCCTCCTTTCCTCACAAGAGAAAAAGTTCTGATGAAATAGATTGTGCAAGTGATTTCCAACAAAACTTGAGTTCAGCTAATCTGCTTTAAGCAAAGTCAGCAAATGCTTGCACAATTATTTCCATTAGCACACTGGGGTAGAAGGAGACCAGGAGGGGAAATACATACAGCGGAAAGAGAGCAATACCCTCATCTCTTGGCTAAGCTGTGAACAACTGCACTCCTTCAGCTCCAAGTCTGTAAGCACACTGTGCTATAAATACTAAAAGGCCTGAAATTTAAACCAACTTGCAGGCTATGCATTTGATTATCCTTGGAGGTCACCTGTGCAACAAAGGCTTTTCTCTGTATAGTGTCAGGAGTTGTGTTCAGAGTTAAGGTTGGGGGAAGAAAGAGAAGGGGAGCAGCAGATTAGAATAGATCATTACAGTTATATCAAAATAGCCAATCATCATACCCACTGCAAAAAACAGTAAACCATGATAGCACTGTACCTTATCTGCTCCAGCCAACAGCCTGACATGCCAATAATGTAAATGATAACCAAATAACCCTGAACTAGGATTGTTAAGGCAAAGACAACTGTTTAAATTCAAATAATGATTTTCAATGTTATGAAATAATTATGAAACTGGACAGGAGAAAGGTTTTTTTTCATTGTGAAAATAGATTAAAAATCCTACCATAGTATCATAGAAATAATGCAGTTAAGGAATGCCAATAATCCATAACGATTAAAAGATAGGTGTTCATGAATATGAACGGCAGTGAAGTAGCATTAAGGGAGAAGATGAGGGACAAAAGCCCCATAAAAACCCACCCAGTATGTCCTTGGATGTACTTGATAATTGTGGTTATGAAACCCTCTACTGGTCAAGAGATAAAATTGTCAGTCCAATGAGATCAATTTGAGGAACAGATAACTGTTCTTAAACAAGTATGACGACTGCTTTAAAGGAAGGAAAACCAGTTTTCACACCGGCTTCATAAGAGCCCAGCATTATTTGTGATTTTCTAGTGGATTCTTATAAAACATTTAGAAACAATTTTCTGTTATAGAATAATTTCGCTTTAAAAAAAAAATAAAAGAACAAAATAAAAAAAGAACCCAAAACAGTACATTGAAGTCAAACTACAGATCATATAAATCCATAGAATCTACTCAGCTGACATCATAACAGCTGTGGTAAGTAGATAGCAACTACCTGATATTCCCCAGAACCCAGCTGTAGAAAGCCATTTTATCATAATTTGATAAAATACAACCACGCTTGTAATTTCAACTGTTACTTCAGAGAACTTGTCACATAAAATCCTATTTTTACAACTGAGATATAAATATTTCATGCATATTAGTGTGTCATTGTACCTTCTCTTCTCCACGAGCTTCAAGAGTACCAGAAACACGGGAACATCTGAAAGCGGAGTAAGTAACTCTATAAACACATCCAGTTCCATCCACATCCTGCAAATAAAGTTATGAGTCAGATTCAGATGGGAAAAAAACAAGAACACAACACAAAAAAAGCCCTAAACCACACAAAACACCCACCACCATTGCACAGAACTGAAGAAAATACACTCAATCAAGCTGCTTTCAAGAGAATAAATAATGACTTCCTAAAGACAAATGAATAGTGACTAAAACTGCTACAACATCTACGCAGTCACCTAAACTGGACATCAATAGTTATAAGGTGGTGTACTGGCTGAAACATGGCATAGTCATCTTCTGGGCTACAGCTAAGACTGCTACATAACCATTTTTCATAATTTCTTGACAACAGACAACAATAATTCTAGGATAAAATCAACGTGACCATCACACTTCAGACCATCAAAAAAAAACAGTGAAGCATTTACAAATATCAATGGTAAATCCATGACAATTGCACAAGCAACAGCAGTGTAATTCAAATATCCTTGACCTAACATAAATTACCTACATGGATAACATGTACAGCATAACAGCAGCACAAGTCTCGAAACAAGGCAAGTTTGGCATTCTGCAGCCAAAAGAACACCACTCTTCTATGCATACTTGATTACCAACTGCAATCTGGATGATGATACTGGATGAGGAGAAGGAAACTTTCTTGAGATTTTGGAAGGAGAAAAAGAGAGCAGCATGAAAAGAAGGAAAACCACCCAAGAGATATGCATAAAACTACTAATGCAAGCATTCACTTACTTTAACATAGGGTGGGGCAAAAGATGACAAAAACCACTTCATAGTTTCGTCCCCCTTATTCTCCATTTCCAGGTAACTCTCTAGAAGAAAAGTATCATTCAAGTATCTTTAGTGAAAAGAACTTAAACAAAAACTATGTTTCAAGACACGAAGGAAACAGCTCCGGCAAAGCCAACTCCACACACAGACTAAAAGCACACTATCATAGAATTCTTGACAGCTTGATACAAAAGAAATTATCAGAAAATCCCAACTTCAACAGTATCAATAGGCATATTTCACACTTGAAATGTGTATTTTGCCAGGATCAACAGGAGACTTGTAAGATCATCTCAGTCTAGAGTAGCACTTCAGGAAGTTTAGCTGCAGATATATTACACAGTGCACTTATAACAACAGAAAAAGAAAGGAATATTATATTATGCTCCTCTTTCTTAAGTGTATGAAAGAAACCCAGATATAATTGATAAATTAAGCCTTGAAAGTTCTAAAGTCTGTTGAAAAAAATGTAGCATCAGTGAATCATAAAAAAATCCTCATTACCTAGAAAACTAAGCAGTACAAAAAATCTGGTATCTAGGTAACAGAATGACAGTTTCATACAGTAATTTGGAGAATTTTAAGCATTACTGGAATTACAAGTACAGACTGAGGATTTAAGACTCCATTTTCAACAGTGTCCTCCTCAATCATTAAGTACAAGACATGGATAGCCAGACTCATAGCTGACATTCCTATCGTCTTAAGGAAGAACATTTATTTCTCTGCTATACACAGATTTATCTTGTATCTCAGGGACACATACACAGATGAGAATGGGTCTACTGCAAAAGCGCATTGACCCAAAAGAGCTTCACCAAAGTGTAGCAACCTCACAGTGCCCTTTTCGCCAGGCACAGTATGGTTACATTCATCATAGCCACTCAAAAATTGGCAATTTACCTGTTGTACACAAAACCTATCTGGGGGAAAAAGTGTGACTGTACTGCACGAGGAGAAGAAAAAAAGAAAAAGGGGAGTGGGGAGGAAAAGAAAGAAAAAGAAAAAAAAAAGACTTCTGAAAAGAGTTCCATCACAAGGAATAACATTTCAAAGTAGAGACAGAATAAGGGAATTGGTCAACTGGCCAACCAAGTCATTCAAGTCCTGAAACATACAACATAGTAAACTGACCACAAGATACTACAGATGTTGCATCATTTACTAAGCAAGCAGTATTACCTGAGCTTTGGCCAGGTCTTGTTTTAGGAAAAACAATGGTTCTGTTCTTTAGCTCCATTTTTATTAGAGGGAGCACAGGAACATGAACAGTAGGATTTTCAGACTGTGGAGTAAACATATCACATCCTCTAGATGGAAAATCTGCTCCAGGTGCATATTGTCCAACTGCCTCTCGAATCTGCACTTTAATAAACTTTTACAGAATTTGGAGAAAAAGAAATATTTAAATAGTGAGCATGGATATATTGACAAGTCAAACAATATAGCTCTATTTCCTTGAGATGTAAGAGCTCATGTTGCTTAGCTTTACATTCCAACAAAGGAGAAGACCTAGTGATTTAATGTATGAGACTAACTTCAGTTCACAAAGTTTAAAGATTTTAGGACAAGCTTAATGTAGGAGAAATGGAAAATTTACTGAAAGTTTGCTATCTAGACGTTTTATTTCAATAGGAATAATAACTTAAACTAGTTAAATTTAATTGAAAATGCTTACGATATTCTCAGCTTGCAGAGAATGGGAACGGGGCTGCCTTAAACAGAAGGAGCTTTGTGCTCGCTTTTGCTACATAATTAGCACTTCTGAAAACTTCAGTTAATGCTAGTCAGATCTTGGCATACTTTTTGCTTAATTAGATAAATAGCAAAGAAATGGCAAAAACATTATGAACTACCAGATCTCTTGCAACTGGACTGAGTTATCTGCATTCTCTACTTTTGTCCTAGTAGGTTTCCTCTCAAATCCTTTTCTCATATTGTAGAACATTACATAGTTAAATATGTGCACTTTCTTCCTTTCCTTCTCAATTCACTCTCTTCAACAACTTCCCTGTTTGGTTTGGGGTCTTTTTAAGGCAGTTTCCAATTCTTTTTCATACCTCACCTTCCCCCATTAAGAAGGAAAGTAGATATGCCTTTTTATCCTTTCAGTGTCTTATTTCCCTCTCCATGCAGCTACAATTAACCCAAAATACATCCTGGCTGTAAAAATAAAAAAAACAAGTATGTATTTCTTTTTGGGGGGGAGATTAGCAAGGAGTCTTTCTGCTTTTACACTGATGAAAGAAGAAACTGTTGGCTTCGTAAGTTTTATTTATATGCCTTAACTTAACCAGGGAAAAAGTCTTGGATTAAAATGCATGAAAGGCAAGAACCTGGTCTAGACATTCTTTATCACAGACTTGTCAGCCAGCAGATTAAGTTTAGCTTAAGGCAGCTCAAGGAGCTATGGTGACTTGTCCCGCAACCTCATTTAATTTTTTTTATTTTAAAATATTACATAGACTACTTTTATATATTCATACATATAAATATTTAGCATTTTAGAAAATGATGCATAAGGCAGTGGTGGGTGCACAGATGCAATTTTGTTGGCAAACAAGTAAGCATTCACACCATATTATTTCTTAAGAGATGAAATGAACTAAGAATCTCAATTTGCACAACAGCCTCTCGACTATGTTTATTCTTAATAAGAGAACTTTACAAATTAGAGAGAATAATGAAAGTTGACAAAACTGCTGTCTCATACCTAAAAGATTTTAGCAATGTTACTAGACCTTATCCAGCAAAGTAAAATAAGGAGTTTCAATCTCAACTCTCAAGTAAGCCACAAACCTTTTGTCCGTTATCACAATGGATATAGATTAGGCCACTCCAAGGAATTAATGCAGGTTTTGTGGCAAGTGATGGGTTAGGACTCACCAGAATTAGTGTACTGCTCCTAATAAATAAAAATAAAGTAAAATTAAAATAAAATTAAATATTTGCAGAATCTTCATATTAAAATGAGTATGTACAACAGACACCACTAGTCCCCTTCCCCCAAAAAAGAATGCACTTGTAACGTAAGAGGCAAATGAAGATGATCTAGAGATGGTTAAATTTCAGGTATTCAAACAGCTAATGTATTATCGAGCTTTAGCACTCAGAAACTTAACACTAACACTTGATAAACTTGTCACTGATGGTTGTATAAGGAGTCATAGGGAAAGAGTAAAACTTATCTATTGTTAACATTTACAAGCAGTCAGACCA
This sequence comes from Loriculus beryllinus, assembly GCA_039877255.1. Lineage (NCBI taxonomy): Eukaryota > Metazoa > Chordata > Aves > Psittaciformes > Psittacidae > Loriculus > Loriculus beryllinus. The sequence goes on from JBCJKH010058814.1 coordinate 11,599, forward strand.
CGTAAAGCAGACATAACTACATGTTTCAGAAAAATAAGCTTCAATCCTAGTCAAGAAGGGAACTGTACTGTTCAAACAAAGTATACTGCATAAATTACATTTCAAGAATCTTTTAAACTTTCTAGTTGCAGGGAAGCAGCTTGCTTTCCTTCTTTCCATGAAGAACTGATCTTGAAAAAAAGAAAAGCCTTTCAATGCTACCAAGTGCTTTCTACAGTTATTTAGGGAACACTGAAAAGTCAAAATTCACTTGAAGCAGTTATGGTATCACACAGTAATTTGACCGCTGAGAACATACATTCTGGTTTATAATGTTCCATATTCTATACTAGAGACATTTAAATAAAGGAGGAGAGAAAGAAAGCCCTGAAGCATTTAAGAAATGAACACAAAAATCACTGAAGTAAAGGTCATTGGTTATTACGTTGACAAAAGCACTCAAGCTACACCTGAAAAATAAATGTAAAATGTCATTAGCACAGCAGTTTGCATTTGACAAATTTAGAGTAGTTTTAAGATCAGTCCCCTAAGAAAGTTGGTTCCATAATCATTGTCACAGTATGATCATCTGTACAACCCAAGAGATGTTAATGGCCTTAAAATATTAAATCAGGATACTGGTATTTCCTTAAAGAATTGTGGGGGGTTTTTTTGAGTCTCAGCAGTTTTCAGAATCTTGTCAGTCATGGTTCTCCTTTCTCATGCACAAGCTGTATTCATAAGAATATCATTTACTAAATACACACACACTGTATCACAAAAGCATTCCATCGTCTTGCTCCCACCAGCATGTCTTTGACATTTACTGCAAACTTCCAATGCAAATCAACTTGCACAGGGTCACAAAGCATGTGTCTCTTGAAAGAGTCATATTCAACCTAAAGACACTACCTCCCAGTACTTTCACTGCCATAGAAAGGAGCAGAGCCCAGGGAAGAACCAGTTTCAAAAGGTGACTCTTGCAACTTTCAGAGATTCCAACAGTCCCTACTCCAAAAGTGAAATTCCTTTCACAGCACTTACCAATGCTCCCAACTCTGAGGCATAGCAACAGGCCAGAGGATAGTCTCAGTGCACCTCCACAAGAAAAACTCTTAGAATGCTGCTAAATTCAGTAGGACTTGGGACTTCATTATTCCACATTCAGGCAGGTCAGAGACTGCCTTCAGAGACAAGATGCCTGCTCATCCCACAGAACTTAAGTGGTTTAGTCCCGGTGAAACAGGGGGTGGTCTGCTTGCTACAGCGAGGCAGTCCCTGATATTAGGACCTTCTTTCAGCATTCCCAAGAAATCCTAACTTCTCCTTTCCTGACCTAAATCAGCTCAAGAATTCTGCCAGCTCCAGCCACTGCAGTCTGACCAGCTCCTGTCCTCACAGGATGACTGCTTTGGGCACTTCTGGGAGGTGGTTATAACAAGCAGAAAGCTGGGCAAGCATAGCTTGCTGTGCTTAAGTCAGCTGTTTCCATGGGTCTGTTTCCCACCTGCAAGCTTCTGTTCTTGATCAAGACTACTTACTTGGACACAGTGTGTAAGGTTTCAGATCAATTTTTTCCAGTGAAGGGATCACATTTTAAAACTAGGCAGTGCAAAAAAATTGCTTGCAGAAAGCCTTCAATTCCCTGATTTTAAGACACACTTCCACAGACAATCCTGAGACTAGTGTTTGAGGCACTCAAGATTATCTTACTTTCACAGCTACTGAAAAGTTGTTCATTGTTATCTCTTTTTGAAACCATTGTCCTTTGTACTGATTGTATCTGCAAAGAGTAGCAAATATCACAGCCCTTCCAGAAGACCCTCTTGTTCTGTTCTCACTAGTGATGAAAGTTCCCAAGCAGTAAATTCCAGAATTTACATCTACATATAAGTGTTTAAATGTACTACATCTTGCATGGGATACAAGACTGAAAAGAAAGTACCTGTTTGGGCAAACATCTACAAAGTTAAAGAAACTATTTAAACAAAACTCAGAAAGCAAAACCTATTTTTTCGTGGAACATAAGACTTTTTTGGGGAAGACAAGAATAGTAACAGGGTCTTAAAAGCCTTTCTGAACTGACCTTAAAAAAACCCCATAAATTCAAAAGTGAGAGTTGGTCAGAACTTCCAGCTGTTTTATTGTGAAAGAATTCACAAGTGCCCATGAGAAGTCTCTGCAGTGATTTTATGACTACTGTTCTGAAATCCTGCTAATTATGACACAGGTGACCTGACACTGGCTTGTCATCCTTTTCATATCTACAGATATTGAGAAGCCAAAAACTGAGTGGCAAAACACAGTTTTGTCAGAATACAAAAACACCCTCACAAATTCTGATTAATATCAGCACATTTGCAAAAGAAAACACTAAGTCCCCAGAAGAGCAGCAGTCTGTAAGAACTGCTATTTTGGGGTTGGTTGGTTTGTTGCCAGAGGAGGGGGAGAAGTCCTTTCTGGTTTTAAGCACAGAGTTAACTTTTAAATGAATAACCATTGTGAAACGAGATTTTTAAAGCTTCTGCTTTGTTAACCATCCAGGCCCTGAAAAACTACGCAATAATAATAGTAATTCCAGGCTCAAAAAATTCCTATTCCCCAGGTAACTATATGACAGAAAGTCACCTTCAGGTGACAGAAGAACATTTCCTCTATGCAGGCTATAAATGTATAGAGTCCTAATATATAAAAGCTAGATTTGCATATCAGCTGATGAAAACAGTTCTAGGGTATGGTCTAAACAAACTAAAATAAATTACTAACCCTAACCAAAATTCCTAAATTAACAGAATTTCTAAACTAAAAAGAAATTCCTTCAAAACCTCAACACACTTTCACATGTAAAGGAATCTATGAAAAGAAACTTACTCTGGTTCGACAACTCCATGTTGTGGGGTTATAGTAAGGCAGTGAGCTGGCCATGAAAGGTCAAATGCCAACATTCTATTAGAATTGTTGACAATTTGAACATGCCCAGTATCTGCTGTTCCACCTGTAGTATAGAAGAAGGTATAAAAAGCTAACACATACAAAAAGTCACAGAAGTGTCTGAGATTCAAAGATACAATTAAGATAAAGTATTTCCTGCCTGATTTTTACTTTCACAATGCTTTAAAATCTTCATAGGTATGCAATGCATATTACATACACACATATAGAGCACACTACCTCTAACAGTATAGCAAAAAACTGTATTCAAGCCAAGTTTACTATTTAGGTGTAAAGCTACTGCAGCAAGATTATTGGCCAAGCCACATTTACAAATGAGAATAATTAAATGTATGGTATGCAGTTCAGTTATTTTAATACTTGAGTGGTTATTTTATTAACTTTGGAAAAAAAAAACCACCCCAACTTACCAATAGAAGGAGATGTCAAAGTTAAGTACTCTGGTTTGACAATCCAAGTGTGCTGAGTGTCTGATTTACTCTGAACCAGATCATCAGTTGTTATAGGCAATGGAGGACCCTGAGGTCCTTTAACAGGAAGAACATCCAAAGTTGTATTGATATGCCTGTCAGAGTTCTTGAATCTGCAAATAAGACTGCATTAAGCAAAAGTACTAACAAAAGTAACTCATGAGTAATTATAACAGCCTACTCTTAGTATTTCTCAAGATTTAATAATGAAATACAATCTTCTTTACCTGGGCTTTCAATTTAATTCAATTCTTCATTATTAAGAAATTAATTCAGCAGCTATATCATAACAATTTTTTCACAGAATGTTTAGAAGTGGAAGGTACTGTTTTGATTGGAAAGTACTAAAATGAGCAGTCATCTTTCTCTATATATATTTTATTCAGATTAAGAAAGTACTGGAGAGAGAAATAAAGCAATGAAAGTCATACGTCACAGAAAGCTGGAGGTTAGGAGGGACCTCTGGAGATCACCTAATCCAACCCTGTTTAAAGCAGGGTCATCTACAGCAGGTTACTCCAGTTCCTAGCTTCTCCACAGATGAAGACTTCACAACCTATGCCAGTCCTCCAAAGAAATCCTCCCAGTTATGGACTGCTTTATTCAAGGGAACAACAGGGGTGGGGTATCCTCAGCACTGACAATTTTTTTGATGAGTATAGTAGATACTACACTGAAAGGCTGGACAAGGGAAAGGTCACCAAGCCTTTATGGTATATCTCTATTTCCATCCCAGATGTCAGGAATTCATTACAAGGAATGAAATGGTTATAGTCCTATTAGGACTACAACAACAAATACACTTTGGAAGAGCCTATGGAAAAACAAACAAAACCAAACAAAACCAAAAAAGCCAAACACGTTTATTCAGATGAAGAATAGGAAGTTGCAGGTAAAGTTAATGGTGTCAGTTGAGGGAAGATTTTGAAAGTTAGCATAACAGCTTAAACAGACTATATGGAGAATAAGAGTGAGAAGAGCCAACTAGGTATTCAGACTCATTATTTTGTAAAGAAAGGCTATTTTCACAGATATCAAAGTCATTAATGAAAGAAGATGCACTTCAGTTAGGCGTTACTAGGCAGCTAGCCTTATTTCTGCATTACCTGTCTGACTCCAAATGACGCCCAGAAGACTGCTGAAATTCATCCTGATCAAAAGTGGCACATCCAACCACAGAAAGGATAATCTTTTGCATATTTGCATAGAAAAGATGGATATCATTTGTCCCCCGTGGGATATCACATACTAAAAATGAGAGTAATACAGCAATTCGATAATACTCAGAAATTACACAACAGAGATTAAGGACAGAGACCTAGTTAATAATCTCTTGACTAAGACACGCTAGATTGTTCAAAAATTACTTACTGAAAGTTCAGTTATCAGGCACAAATCAACACTAACATGAGATTTGTATTTTACATCTAAATACACACCAATTTTAAACTTTTTAATTGTAAGATAGGTATTTTCCATCTTTATACAAATAAACACATACTAATTTGATTCCATGCCAAATTCAAGTTAACTTTTTTTTCACCCTGATAAATAACACTAATAAATTCCTAAGGTTTCACAGAAGGAAATTCAACTTGAGATAAGTTACTTTTCGATTACTCAGTCTACTCAACCTAACGCTTCTTTATTTAATTCATTGTACCTGTAAATATCCAAAAGGTCAGAAATGTAAGACAATGACTTAAAAAGACTGAAATGATTCATCAAAATATTTAATAATAAAATTAAAGTTTTCTCCTATGCTTTGAGCTATTTTATGTTGAATAGCCAGAATGAAGACATGAACACTTCCCACACAGGATACATTTTATCCAACCATTATTTCCTCTGCCACATAGCAGATACCAGGGACAATTCTTCGTATTTGTATAGATAGGTGAAAAACTGACACCATGCTATTTCAAACACTAACTTCGGTATGCAATTTCTTAATAGGTTCATAGAATCACAGAATAGTTTATGCAGTATACTTTGTTTGAACAGTACAGATCCATTCTTGACTAGGATTGAAGCTTATTCTTCTGAAACACGTAATTATGTCTGCTTTACGTGGTCTGACTGGCTGTAAATGTTAACAATAGATAAGTTTCACTCTTTCCCTATGACCCCTTATACAACCATCAATGACAAGTTTATCAAGTGTGTTACTGTTAAGTTTCACAGAATCATAGAACAGTTAGGGTTGGAAAGGACCTTAAGATCATCTAGTTCCAATCCCCCTGCCATGGGCAAGGACACCTCACACTAAACCATGTCACCCAAGGCTCTGTCCAGCCTGGCCTTGAACACCATCAGAGAGTTTCAAATACCTCTGTGGATTAAGGCAATGAAGAACAGATGCCAAAACAGTTCATGTAGCCAATGATAACCAAGACATTCTATTCTTTCAACTTTTTTT
>JBCJKH010058819.1:0-44631 GCA_039877255.1 Loriculus beryllinus
AAAGAAAAGAAAAGAAAAGAAAAGAAAAGAAAAGAAAAGAAAAGAAAAGAAAAGAAAAGAAAAGAAAAGAAAAGAAGAGAAGAGAAAAAAGAAAAAAGAAAAAGAAGGCAAGAAAGCAAGCAAGGAAGATCCTTTCCACTATCCTGCACTCTTCTAATCTCTTTCTTTCTTTTTAAAACAGCTCTTCAGTTTGGATGGATATTAAAAATAGAAGAGTGTTAGATTTGGCAATAAATTAATGTCCAGATGAAGGGAAAACAATTACAAATTGGAAACAGATTTATTCACACTCAGTGCATTAATGAAAACGTTAAAAAAAAGCTAAACTGGGTATACTGTGTGGAAAAAAATAATGGCCCAGCAGGTCTACTTTTTATTAACAACTCATCAGTAAGCAGGTTGTAATTCATAACAAAGAATTTACCCCAAGGAACACCACAGGACTGTGAGCTTTTTAGTTTCCTAAGAAAATACATATGTTGTTCCACTTGGTTTCCTTTCAATAAAACCCACCAGTTAGCACTTCATTTTCGAGCTGTTCTGACAAATCAGGTGAGTTAGCTTTGTAGAAAAAACAGAAGCCAACTTTTCAGCTGAGAATTTTAGGGAATTTTTTAATAACTTAAATAAATTTCCCAAATGGCAAGGAAACATGATAAAAGGCTGTGAAATGAGTTTGTTTGGAACAGTTTAAAAGAATTTTTCTTTTAATTTGATTCATTAATTTTTCCTGAGGAAATATTTAGGAATACATCCCTTACTGCTAAGGTATGTGTTTGAGACAAAAGGAATTTTTATGATTTTTGTTGTGTTTTTATAGTGTCTTGAAACCTGATTAAAGATACTGATGAAAACCTGCCCACTAGTTTGCAGCTATGTGAAAGGCCTAAAAGAGTTTGAGGCGCCAAGAAATGGGTTTTGTGAAGGTCACTCTAACACGACGTGTCTGTTACAACATAAAATCTTGTATTCTTTTGTGGCTGTTCCTATCACCTACATACAGGAAAACCCTTCTGTAGGAAGAAAATAATCAAGGATGTGAGTGGGAAAACAGAGAATTATATAAAATGCAAAGAAAAAGGAACTGAGGTGCAAAATTAGTCCAGATTTAAATAAATCACTCCAGCTTAAATAACTACAGTACAGTTTTGGCCAGGGCATGCACCAAGTCCATCCTTGGTTCAATTCATATAGGTAATAGACCTGCCACAAATGTCAGCGCCTCCCGCTTGTCCCAGTGCCTGTTTTAGCTGAGCAGGACCCTCCATTCAGTCTTTTTTTCAGAAGGAAGAAAGCAATATTCCTGGTATTTCATCACCACACTCAGTCCTTTCCACATGGTTTGATGGAGAAGAGATCTAGTGCAAGACTCAGAGAGATCACTGAGAGTTTTTCCATCAACTTATAGTTTCATTTACACTGCTCATCAAATATCACAGAAGCAAAATGAACTAGCTGCTCCAGGATTTCCAAAAATTATAGTGAAGATGCAAAGGAGACTGTTATTATCATTCCTGACTTGACTAGAAAGGAGCACTGTAGAAGCAAGGACACAAGACTTACATAGAAAGACTCCTTATAGCTGATAACATATTTACACTGACTAAACATAATTAGAAATTAATTCTAATCCTTCTTCAAAAGGAGAAATAATTGAAGTTGAGAATCATCAGTTTCTCTTGTATCTCCCGTGTCTCTGACAGACATCCATCATTCCCTTGGTCACAAATCACAGCAACCTACAGCTCTCAGTGGAGGAGATGTGCACAATTGTTTCAGAAATTATGAGAAACGGGAGTGCGCTGGTTCACGTCACTGCTATAACTAGGTAGTGTCAATAAGAGCTCTGAGAGCACCTATATCAAGTGGCAAAAGTTTCTGTGACATATGTGTAGGTCTTAAAGATCATATGAATAAATCCAGGAATGTTTTCAGGCTCAACAGCAATCTTTTAAAAGACTGACTCTCCATAAAGCTTTTTAAAGCAGTCTTAGGTGGTAAAGACTCTCCCTGGAAGATAATATTAGAACATTTCTAAGGCAACACTTTTAGGCCTGTACCTCCAGATCCACTGTGGAGGATCCAGCTGCTGAGAAGGGGAAGTCCAGCTATGTCAAAAGCAACCTGAATTTGTGAATGTCAGGCTGGAGTAGGACTCAAACACTGATATTTCCAAAGCACTTCATCTGAGAACTGCTGGTCAGGCAAGTAGTTAATGCTCAGAGACCTCTGCAGTGACATACAAATGGAAACAACCCACTCCCTCTTCCATTACAGTAGGTCTGGGCTGCAATATCCTCCACAATTAGATACAGTTTAAGTGCTTAAGGATGCAGCTCATAGCTTGGAAAGTGTAGGCAGCTGAAGCATTTAGGCACATGAAATCACTGCAAGATTAAAATACTTATTGTGTTCATCCACTTTTAGCCAATCTCCAATTTGTAATCTGTCCAGAAAAAAATGAGATCATATATCTGCTACTCAAATTATTTTGCCATCTGCCAAAGAATGCTTCTGGGAAGGGTTATTCTTCTCAGCAGAAATGTAGGAAATAAGTTGGAAAACATTAATTCATATTAATAAAAAAGGCCTGTGAAGACAACAGCTGTTTGATCCTTAGATAAACTGTAGACAGTTTTCACTATTTAAGTCGTTGTGAGTGATGTACTCTAGGTTTAGAGGGTATAAAGGAGCCAAGAAAAAGAGGAGAGAAAAGAAAAAAGCCTGGAGAAAATATTTACTTGCATATTTTTCCTAGGAAAATATAAATGTGGCTAATGAAACAGACTTCTTTAGATACTCTGTAGCACTCCCCGAGGGATCCACAGGGGGTATTTTCCACCTACTCCTAAGCTTCAGCAGTCACAGCTGGCGTTCCTGTGGTGGGACCGTCATGGGCATGGGCTTTGCGGGCATTTGCAGAAGGGTGGGTGAGGGACACTGACGATGCCTTTTGGGACAGAGGATGGCATCCATGCAGATGTGGCAGCCACGGGTGTCTGTAGGGAAGCTGCCCATCTGAGAGTCTGGTTGCAGGGGGGACCCTGCCTGGGGAGCCAGACAACTGTGGGGAGCTGGTGGGGATATGATTGCCACAGCATATGACAAGGAATACAAAATATGCATTAGTCTGAATTTTTGCACCACCTAATAGGGGCTGTAGGTGCCTCCCAGGGTTGGCTGTGTTCTTGGGCAGACCTTCCTTCCTCTGCTGCTGCACAATTCACCCCTACATGCCTTTGAAACAAGAACTATACCTAAAGAGAAAACAAAAACCAGCACACATAATTGCTGCTCTAGAGACAAGTGGACACATGTGGGACATGAGGACGGACATGAAACCTTGGGTGATCTCCAATGCACCTCATCCAAGGATGAGGTCTCTTCAGTTATGTCAGCTCTGGTGTGGACTCTACAGAGACAAGAGGGAGGCTTTTCTCTGGGCACTGCTAGGAAAGAAGGGGGACTCACACTGTGGATTTCTCTAGCCCAAGCCCTGGATAGAAAACCTGAGTAACAGCAAAACTTCTTCACTTCCAGTCCTGACAGACTCCCGGTCTACTTCAGCTGGTGAAATAAGTCTGGGTGATCTTGGTTTTTCTTGACCTGATTGCTCTGGATACCAAATTAACCAGATGTCTCATACAACTTAAGTTTATATCAAATGTAAATCTTCCAACTTAGAGAGTTTTTTTCCCCAGAATTCCAGAATTAATATTCATTCCCTGATGTCCTCACTCACCTTTCTTTCCAAAGAAGCTGGCAGACACTGGGGCTCACTGCAGATGCTCAAGCAAGGGTGGACCAGGTGACTTGAGAAAACCTCTGGGAGGCCTGTTGGTACACATTTGTCAGTGGAACAGACAGCTCACTGTGGCTCCCATTTACAAGCTTCTGAAACTAGCTTCTAAACTAGCTTTTAACAAAGAAAATGTGTTAAAGTACCAATAAAACTGCTCTAATAAGCCCTCCATAGCAAACTCCTAATTGAAGCTCATAAAGAGAGCTCTAAACAGTATTTAAAGTGCAAAGAAAACATATTGGTCCTCAATGCAAACAAGTAGATGTGGTGCTGATGCTTTTTATTTGACCAACATGAAAGCTGCAGAACACAAAAATGTAGGTGTGGGATGTGTGTGGTTAGAAAGCTGGTTATTGGACTTAGAGCAGGTTTAAAATCCCTCCTTCAACAAGTTTGGCTCAAGTACATACAACCTGCCCAGAAACCTGTACAAATGCCTTTTTTACTTGTACCATTTCCTACACACATGGATGTACCTGCAAATGCAGGACAGAACATGCGCATATTTTACCTACTACTTCCTGATTTACTTCTGTATTTCAACTACTGCAAATTATGCTGCTTCTCTTGGTGCTCCTGAGCTAAAGTTTAGGTCCTCAAGGACAGCACAGTAACTGAAATTACTCTACATCATGTTGAGGGCATGTAGTGACTTCTTGAGACTTGCCAAACACCCACATGCTGAAAGCATCTGGAGGGCTTCTCAGAGTCTGCTTGGAGATCTCCCCTATGAGCAACAATGGTAAAATTTCCTTCAAATCTACAGGTTTCTCTGTAGCCTAAGGGAAGAGAAGCACACAGAAATGTTAAAGAGGAGAGCAAAGAAAGGGAAATTACATTTGATAATGGTGTAGCCTGGGAGAGAACAGAGTAACTCATGGCAACCCATTTCACCTCATTGCAACTCCTGTTATGTGGAGAAGGAAACTTGGAAAGAAAATGTGTCTTCCTCCCAGTTGTGTGTCCAGCTATGAGCTTCTACAGAATGGATTTCCCAGCAAAAAGTAATTGCCTTGGCTCTTCAATACTGCAGGACTTGTTCCTTCTGAATGCAACAAATTATTTTGGCAGGGACATCAAATGTACTGCTTTGCAGGACACACACTGAAGTGTCTCTAACTCAGGATGTGCAGGTGCCACTAAAGCACAAGCATGCCAGAGAGCTCTAGTTACATCTACAGTCTGCATGGTCCTTAGCTTTTGTCAGTGGTAGGGAGAGTCAGATGGAGCAGCCGGGCAGCCACATGTGGAGGGCAGCGATGACGGGAGTCAGTCTGGTGGGGGCAGGGAGAGTTAAAAATACCAAGGGATGAAATTTTTGGATCAAAGGAGAGGAAATAATAGACTTTGAAGACGGAGAAGGAGGAAAAGGAAAGAAGACACTATTAAATTAAAAATCTTTTGAAAAAGCACTCAAACCTTGTACAGCATATTTAGGCTGCAAGGCTGACACATCCAAGTGGTGTCATCCCCTGATCTCCATCTTCCTCAAGCTCTTTTCAAGGCAGAGCTGCACTAAAACCCATTGTGCTGCTGATGAAACACTTTGTGGTTTTGCCCCAAGTAATTCACTGGTTTCCACAAACACTAAAGGCACTTTTTATAGGCAAAAGCTGTCATTTCACTGTGCTAAGCTGTTTCTGCCATAAAAAGGTGTGATTTCACTTCCTGCACATGTGTGAAAATTTAGGATGTGTTCCAGTATAAAAGAACATGTTGCCACATGAAAAGCTGCGTTTTTAACGGCATTTGTAAAATCTCACCCTTGACCAAGTTTGTCAGTTCTAACAAAATCTTAAAGACCAGACCATGACTTGTTTTTCTGTGAGTGCACAGAAGTGTTAAAATACTGCAGTGATGGGAAAAAGAATAATTAAAAGAAAAAAACAAAAACAAAAATAAGAGAGAGGAGAAAGAGGAAAAGGAAATGGAAAAGAAGAGAAGAAGACAAAACAAAGGGAAAGGTCCCATATACACAGGGTCTTGGCACAACAATCAGGAATTTACAAAGACTTTCAGTGGTGTAAAGATCACCTGCCTGAGACAAAGGCTGTTGCCAGTATAAGACTAAGGCTCTCTGACACTCGGATTCAGCAGGAAATGGGAGCCATAAGACCTTGTGGAACTAGATGATCTTAGGGTCCTTTCCAACTCTAACTATTCTATGATTCTATGGTATGCTACGGGAGGAAGGGTGAATCTGTTCCCGAGAGGCACACTGCTCACTTGAGGGATACTGCAGACCTCCTGTTGCACCCAGAACCCAGAGGACAGAACAACAAGTTCTGATGGGATGACAAACAAAACTAAGAGTTTCCCTAAAATCAGTAACATATTTATTGTGAGGCTGGACTCCAAGACCTCTCCACATACTGCAAAACCTACAGGTTAAATAAGATTGGGATGCATCATGCAAAATGAGGTTAAGGGAAGAAATGGTTTGTCAAATCTCTCAGGCCACTAGTACATCCTATGAAATCATTGTCAGAACAAAATAGTTTCTAATTTTCAGCTATAAGATTAGAAATATTAAAATAAAGGTTGATAAAATTATTTAACCACCAAAAACTGAACACTTCTGAAGAGGAGAATCTAATGCAGATGTTTCCTCCACAGTGAGTAAATATATATATATATATATATAGTAAAAGGGGAATATTAGATATTTGGATTTTTGTTTGCTTCAAAGTAGCCTTGTACTGTGTGATATTCATGCTCTACATACAGCCTACAGTATATTCTTTAGTGTCTTGCTAGCACTCAGATGTACTCAATAACGCTTTATATCAACTTCATTATGATGTTTCAGAAATTACTTAGAACACTACAAAAGGGGCAAGGCACTGCACTGAAGTTCAGCAAAATCAGCAAGAAATGCTCTGTTTCAGCTGGAATTGTGAGTCCTGATGAAAACTGAAGTCAAAAGAGAGGTTTGGATCAAGCCCTGACTCAGTTCTCCAAAACAGGTGCAGAACAGTGAATAACTCTAGGGCTGAAGTCAATTAGACCCACTCAGGTTTGGTCAATTAGTCATTCTTTTGATCTCTCAATCTAGCAGAGAGGTTAAAAAAGAAAAAGCTCATTTCTACTCAGATCCTCAGCTGCAGGGGTGGGGGGTTCTCTCTCAATATCGAAACAGAAAAACTTCTCTGGACTTCTTTTTCTTCTCTGTCTCACACATTATTAGGTTTGTGCAAGAGGGCAGGTTTGCAGATGCAGATGTTCAGACAGAGTACTGAGGAATGGGTTCCTGAAGGGCACTGGGGGCAGAGCTTCAGGATATTAAAGGAGAGCAGGCTGATATTAATAGCATGGGGCTAGGCTTAATGCTGCAGTACCTAAACTTTCACACACTGCAGCCAAGGAGCTCACAACTTCAGCGAATAAACCTGGACAACAAGCTGGGATGGGTCTCACAAAAAAAACCCACAAACCCACTGCATAATCAGGCTGAGCTTCGTAACCGGAAATGACATGGAAAAGAATGTGAAGAAGTGTGGCCAAAGAAAGAGATTGCCCTGATCTGCAGGTACAGGGTCATCGTGATGAGCCCTCAGGACAACAGTGCCAGTGGTCTTCTATCCCTGAAACCTTCAAAACCTCTTAAATCTTGGCAGTTGCCATACTTATCCTGGCCATGAAAGATTCAGGTGTAACTGTACCTTCCTGACCACCCAACTTCCCTGGTCCCCTCACAGCAAAGTATTGGTGTACCCTTTCCTGAGTGCTCAACCTCTTTCACCATGACAGGATACACACATGGTCCTGGGAGCAGCAGGAGGGAAACCTTCACTTAGTGCATTCACACACAACAGTGTCACCCTGGCTTCCCTTGCCACCTTATCCCTCTAGAAGCTGCCTGGCACAGCAGTTTCCAACTCCTCAGGAGGACCTTTCCTTCTAAACTAAAAATATCCCTGTCCCAGAATAATTAACTCCACCTTTGCAAGTGGAGTATTCATTATTTCTTAGCAAAGTTAATCTTATCCTACAAGATAAGTAGGCTTATCTTGTAAGTTAGTGTTATCCTATAAGGGAATGAGGAAGTTATCCTGGTATGGCTAAATTATACTGGAAGTCCCCAAGCAGAACTGCTATTATTGTCTAGCCAATTCTGCATGCCCAGACAAGGCCTAAGACCTTTAATAGATAAAGTAGAAATCAGCCTGTTTCCCAAAGTAAAACTAAAGCAAATTCAACAATTAGTTAGTAACGGACATAGGGTGTTGCATTTGGACACAAGGTACAATCTGCCTCATAGCTCTGAAACTGCTCTTGGTAGAACTATAGATTAATTTCCTGTGCCTTAGCATAGTTGTGTTTTGAGTTCATAGCTTTTGTACTCAAAACCATGCCAGCTTGTAACCTCAGACCACAGCTATCCCTGCGGAGACAAAGCACTGGATGTCTTGAGTATGGCATCAATACAATATTGAAGACTCAAGCTGCTGAATACAAGCCAAAGAACATAAATTAGCATTCATTTCACAGTCTAAACATATTGGAAACTGTATGCAGATCTGATCCTTTTCAGGGTGATTTGAAAAGCACATGGGTTTAGATTATTTTGATGGCTTAAGTATTTTACTGAAGTGTCTGCTTTAGCAGCTTCTAATCAAATTTCAAAGAATAAAATTCTAACATATTTTTAAATATTTGTGTATTACAAGATAAATCAAACACTTCATAGAGTGAAACCTTGGCCCTACTGAAATCAGTAGGAGTATTTTTTGAAACTCCTGTTGACTTGCAGGATGACAGGATTTCATCCTTGAGAAAATAGATAGATGAACATGGTATGCTTTTCTTTTGACTAAAGGGCTCTGGAACTAAAAAAAACTAAAATATCATTTTGTCAATAAAGATAATTTGTGTAGGGTGCTTTAGAACAGAGGAGAAATATGCCACAAAGATAAGTTCCCTGGCATTAACACCATAACATTCCATTTTCTTCCACTGTTCAGTTAGTTGTAGGAAGACTCTCTCATGCAGTATCTGTTGAAGCCAGCAGGACTGTAGGAGTCTCTTCCTAACCTGTGGTTCTCTTCATTTGTGGTTACCAGCAGGTGAGAAGCCAGCAAAATTGCCTAGCAGTGCTCTGCCCAGATTTGTCTGCAGACACATTGCTTTACACTGAAGAAGTCCTGTATATCCTGACTTGTATGCCAAAACCATGGCTGATCAGTTACTTCTCTGGGATAACTTTGGGATACTACCAGGAAAAGTACTGAGTCTCTTGAGATCTGACCCTGATGCCACAGGACTGAATCAGACAATTCCCACTGGCTTTGACAGAGCAGTGTCAAACTCCCATGACTGTGCTGGGAGGCAGAGCATTCACAGACACATCTCTAAATAGTCCCCAGGACATGCGACATCATTGACTCTGGCATGGTTTTATGTGCAAATGCATCAAAAGGCCACTGCTTTAGATACACAATTCCCGCCTCTGTGCCCTGGAGGTCTGAGCTATCCATCCATCCCCCTGGAGACCCTGAATTCTCAGGGTACCAATGTTTCCTTCAGTTAAAGCCACTGGGCATCCAGGTGCCTGGTGCTAAAGGCAGCTGCGGCTAAGTAGGAACAATCCCTGTTTTGCTACTAGTCCCCACCCAGAAAAGATTTCCCACCCATCTATGTGTAGGGACATGACATGTCCTCATCTACACTGCTGTATGAGCAGAAGGCAGCAATGTTTCTCATTAACCTGGCAGCCTGACAGGCAGAGCAGGCAGTGCCCAAGCCCAGGGCCCACATACAGCACATTGGTCTGAGCAGTTGAACCCACAGCTCCCAGCTCCTTGGGTCTCTGTGCCATAAGGGGCAGAGGTGGTCTAGCTTCTTATCTGAGAAGGAAAAGATCAAGTCAAGCCCTGCTCCAGGGAAAATGTAATGTTGCATATTTCAATATTCAGCTCGGGTTTGCCATTGTCCCCGGAAAATTGTGCTATGGGGGAAAAAATGACTTAAAAGCAAACACTTGGGAAAAGGCAGCTCATATTTTCCTCTGTCTTTTTCAAATGCTCACATTCCCATATTACTTACGAGCTTCTGATAGTCTATAAACCAGCAGCAGATACACAGAAGTTAGCATTGTCAGGGTAGCTGTCCTTTGCAAACTGCCCAGTTTGCAGAGATTATTAATGCAGAAACATCTCCACATACCTGTATCTTATACAGGTTCTGAAAAGTAGACTCAAAAACAAGAAAGTAGTCCTTGATGGCAAAGACATTTATATAATGAAATGGAGCTGTGGAGCTGTGTGGAGCTGTGCCTCCACTAAGGGTTTTATCAATGTAGAAATTTCCTAAAAGCTACCATACTGCAGTCCAACATGACTGCCTCAGCAGAAACTTCTGCACAGAGTCAGTCTCAGAAGCAGCAGAAGTGGGAACTCACTTTTGCCAGCCCCTGGGGGAGAAGCCGCTCCATGAATTTTGTGCATATAGAAGCTGTTGATAAGCCCTCTTGCAACATCAATGCTTTTCCTATAGGCATTGGAGTAACCACTTCCTTTCTTCTAGTTTGCAGCTGCCTGTTTAGCTCAAGACAGAGAGCAGAGATTAAGACCAAATTAATAGGAAAGAACACCTGGAGCAAAGCCTGCTAGTGGCTCCTGCATCCACAGGAACAGCTCTGTGAAATGAAAGAGTCATGGCAAAGTCCATTCCTTTGACAGGGAACAGCGACATGACCCTAATTGCAATGGGGAAGGCACCAACCCTCCTACTCCGCTCCACCGAGAGCTTGACCCCTATAAAGTTTTATTCATATGGCATTTTTCTTTCCTGTTCTTGAAAAATTCTGCATTTGTTGACTTTGTGTCAGCTGATTAATTGGGTATTAGCAATGCTTTGGGTGAAATCCTGGTCTTGCCAAGCAGGAGGCGAATTACATCAATGATTAAATTCGGAGTTTATGATTGAATTTCCATACTTTTACTTTATATATGACAGCCAGTGTGACTGGATCTCAGGGTAATTCACACGGAGGGATACACTTCCTAATTGTTGCCCCCACCTATAAATATGATATACATATTTCATGTATTGAAAAAAGAGGAATAACATTCCTTGGATGTGAAGATTATATGACATTGTGCAATGCAGTGTGGACAAGTCCTTGGCTGCCTTCTGTAGGAAGTATGTGTTATGTTATTTATTTTTCAGGGGTATGAAAATAGACCCTAGACCAGGAATAGCTGCTGCCTTTGTTTGAGCTTGAGTCAGACCTGGAGATCACATTGGTTAGAACTTTCTCTGCCTAGTTTTGGTAGCGAAGCTGATGCATGATACGCTTCCTTTGACAGTGAAGCCATATTTTCCCTACTTTATGTGCAACTGTTTATTTCTGAATCCTGTTTACCAGCCCTTACCTGAAGAAGCAAGTATGCATGCAGGGGCCAAGCGTGTTGTTGGTTGAAAACAAAATTGATCTTCTCCTGGAAAAGATTTGTTGGAGGCTTTTAACTTGTATTGTTATTGCTATCTTGGTTATAGCATGACTCCCCAGGCAACCAGGCCAACTGCACTGCCAGGGCAGTAAGTCACAACCAGGGAGAAGACAGCAGCCAGGAACTGCCTTCGTTGCCTCTTTCTGCCAGAAAGAATGTATTCTGAACAGTCAGGGAAACACCTCGTCACTGCTGGCTGCAGAGCAGGGACTGTGGATGAAAAGCTGCGGATGGCAAAGGCAGAGATACCACGGGATAAAACATCCCCAGCCTTTCTGATCGCAGATGATACAGAGCGAGTCTTAACACTTCCTACCCCCTTCAGGCATCCTTGAACATTGCAGCACGGGTTGGGAAACATAAATAAAGACATGGCATGTACAATCCCACACATCACACCTCTGAGCTGCTGGCACCTTGGCCAAACTCACTACCTGGCCACGTTGACCATGTAAGATGAGGAGAGACCCAGCTTTTCCCTTCATCGTACCCACGATTTCTTGAGCAGAATTGGCAACTACAATGCAGAGGACACAGGAAGTTGGAAGGAGAGATGCAGCAAGATGGTACCTGGGGTCTCACAGAAGCAGCCTGAGCAGTGCAGAAAGCCCCGGGGTCCTGGCCAGCTCTTCATTGCTGAGGTGTCTTTCCTGTCTTATGAGATGTGATGGCATTATTGACCATTCACAATGCTCGAAGTCACCTGCTCAAAAAATACCAAACATAGGGGAACGTTATATTCCTACATCTCCCATGCTGGCACCAGCTGCACGGAGTCTTCTATCTGGGTAACGCCTCGTAAAGTGTTTGCACCTTTTTGCCTTTTGGGTGGCTCTTGCCACACTCAGGGATACTGCCTGCAGTGCTCAGCAGTGATGCTTGCACTGCACACCTAGAGCTGGCAGGGAGGAGGGGACTCAAACCTGTCCCTGCTATAGAAGCAGCAGGGTGCAGCGTGGGGCAAATCTACCACTTCCCTGAAGTCTACACCAGCTTGCTGTTGCTATTAGGTAAAATCCAAAGTGATAAACAAATCCTGACTGGTTTTGGTGCTGGCTACCTCTCCCAGCCAGCTGTGAGTCCTCAGGTTTTTTCATAATTATTAGAGCACTAGCAGAGAATTTAGTGGAGTGGGAGATGTTTTTACTGCAAATGGCTGTTTCTGTTCAACTAGTTATGCCCATTTTGTTCCTAAAAGTCCAGTAATCTGCAGCAGAGATGACTGAGAAGCCACTTCAAATGCAAAGGAGAGCAGTGATGTTAGCTGGACAGGTTATGAATAAATAATGTCAGTATTCACAGCAAGGCCCTGTTAAGGGAAACATTGGACCACGCTTCTTTTTTCAGCTTCTCTGGTCAGAGCGATAAACTCACCACTTGCTGATGAGGTTGCTGGCGTTCTCTGTGAAAGTAACACTCCTGCTCAGAAAGATGCAGCTCTCCAGAGTGGTGTGGAAGGAGTAAAAAGTGGAAGCACCAGGGAGACCTTCAGTTCTACTCACTAGGTAAAGTCCATTGATGCGAAGTTAAAACACATGCCTAAAGGATATTTGACAGAATAAGGCCCCATAATATTTGGATGTATTTCTTTTAAACCAGATCTTCTATAAATCTTCCTCACACTAAGAATGACTACTCAGCTAGGCTCCAGAAATGTACACAGTTTCTTCTAATTGCCTTCATTCACTGCTTATTAGAAATAATCACATCTATATTTTCAATCAATGATCTGTGATTTTATTTTGACCAGGTTTTCTTTCACCCGAGGGTTTCTCTTTGCTGTGGTGTTCCAAGATAGCTTTCCCCTGGAGCTGGAAGTTATGGGACTGTTCTTCCAATTACTGTGTGAACTTAGGTTTCTAAAATTCAAAAAGTTTGTACTCAATGAGTTTGACAGGCAAGCAAAACCTGGGGCAAAAATAAAAGAAAAAAAAAAAAGAAAAAAGGAAAAAAAAGTGAAATAACAGCAAGACAACAGTTCCATAAATTTGGAAAGAAGGTTTCTTGCCAGTTTGTTTTTATTAACTGCTATAAAGGAAATGAGGCTCAAAGTATTGAAAAGATGGTGGGGGAGAAGGATCAGGTAAAGGGATTGAAAAACCACCGCAGCAAATTTAAACTGGTCCATTGAAGAACCAGATTTCATATCCCTGAGAATCAATAACCAAGAATCACCACTGGCTATAAAAGTACTCACAGCTAACCAGTAATAACCAGTTATAATCATTTACCTCTTGTTTTTTCCATCATAAAACACCCAGAAAGAATCAAAGAAAAAAATACATTTGAGGTTCATATTATCAGAAGTCTGTAACAGTTTTCGCATGCCAGACAAGAGCATTGTTGGTTCTCCTTTGAAATGCTGGACCCGTTGGCATAAATAGATTTGCAGATACTCCCAGAGCAACTAGGACAGGAGGTACTGAAAGGTACCGCCACTGACACTTATATAAACAACACACTTGCAAGGAAAGATAGAACTGAGGTTTTTCTGGGAGGAAGAAGCTGTTGGTGAAGTATGTCTTTCTGTTTGGGTTTTGTTACTATGGTTTTAGGACTAGTTATAGTAGTTGGTCACCCGATAACTTCCACAGAAAGTGCTTACTTTCCAGTGAAATTCTCCTTTTGGTTTCCCATTAAACCATTTTTGACCTTCCCCATCACAACCCTATAACCTTGTATTATGTGCACATTAATCCTTCTCTCCCTACCTACTTCACAGGCTTTACATTTGAAATTAGAAGTTATTATTTTATTACTGTCATTTGTCATCTTCCACCTGAAAATAGTCAATATGATTTTCTATATGCTATAAATAACAAAATATGGTCTCAGATTGACTAACAAAGTTATAATTCAATCTGGGAGCTTTCCTGTCATGCATAAACCCTCAAGTTGTACCCTGGTGGTTCCTGACACCCATGATTGAATTGCAGTCA
Source organism: Loriculus beryllinus (assembly GCA_039877255.1). Classification (NCBI taxonomy): domain Eukaryota; kingdom Metazoa; phylum Chordata; class Aves; order Psittaciformes; family Psittacidae; genus Loriculus; species Loriculus beryllinus. The sequence goes on from JBCJKH010058819.1 coordinate 14,196, forward strand.
ATCAGGGACCACATATTACTCATTCAGGGTATTTCTAGAAATGAAAGTTTCTGAACACCCTGAAAAATAAGGCAATGCTTGAGGAAGTAGGATGTTATTCATAATGAGGACAGTTAATTTTTTATATATTTAATGAGACTGTAGCATGGTTTGTGGTTTTCTCTTTTCCTTTTCTTCTTCCTGGGGAAGTAAATCACGACTTGCACATATATGAAATCATAAATTGTAGATAAGAAAATGCTTTTCAGTTCCCTATCAAGAAGAATAAGAAGTGGGAAAGGAAGGAAGGAAAGAAGAAAAGATAGCGTGAGGAAGAAAGAGAGAGAACAGAGGGAAGAAAGAGAAGAAAGAGAAGAAAGAAAGGGAAGGACAGAAGGAAGAGAGAAGGAAGGGCAGGAGGGTGGGTGGGTGGGTGGCAGAAGGAAAGAAAGAAAGTAGAAAGGAAGGAAGGCAAAGTTAGCAATTTAACTGTGATTTAAGCTATAGTTTTCTGTTTACAAAAATCTCTCAGTAGAATTACACACAGAAGTGCCCTGTGCTGCCTGTTTGTCCTGCAAGATGACAAACACTTTTGCACATCTTTCTAGTTTCCACTGGCTACAATGTGTTGTGTGCCCACCTCAGCAGGCAAATTTCAGATGGACAATATCCGTAATGGGGCATGATATGGGAAACTGGTCAAGCAGTGCCAGAAATTTATAGCTGCTGAAAGCATGAACATGCCCTGTGATGCACAGCTGGCTCGATCACTGAAACGTCAAACATCAGGGCCTTTATAGAAGCACCTAAATAATTCACAAGCCACATGGGTTTTCTTTTGGAAACCCTCCTTGTATTTGTAGTGACAAAGAAGATTCACAGTTGTGTTGGGGCAGGTCTGAGTTTTAAGGGATTCACTGGAAGATCATCACATAATTCTTTGAAATATATTCTGAGATGTGTTTCTGAGAACAGAACTGTTGCACTCTTAGTACTTAGCAACCTAATTTCAATTTAAGATTGCGATATAACAAAACATTCCTTTGGTTTTTTTGTTTGTTTGCTCAGGAAAAAAATAAATTATACTCTTTCTGTGGCCTTCAGAAGTGACCTGCTTCTTTTTCAGGATATAATAAAGGAAATAATTAAAGTCTTGGGAAAGGTTTGTATGGAATCACTGTTGCTCTAGAGCCAGATCAAGTAATAAAGAATTTTACTAGGATACAAAAAGCCCTGGTAATTTAAGAGAGAAGCAAACTTTTTTCCAATATAGCTTCAGATTATATCATCTCTCAGGAATCCTTTGTGACTGGTCTTCTATTTAAAGAGAAATAGCCCCAAACTAATAGGATACTTGACCCCCAATTATAAATTGTCCTACTGTCATAGTCGGCACTATTTTTTATTACTACTCATGTTTTTTTAATTTCTCTTTCAAATAAATCTAGTCTTTCCACTGTTTTCACCAAACATGGGCCAAAAGAATCAGTTTTTGATTCCAAATTCCGAAAACCTGATGTCTCAGGAGCTGGTTCCACAAACTGTTCCCTTGTGTTATTTTTAATCTTGGGAAAATGAATTTGTGGCAGCAGCCAAATCTTTTGTTTCCTGGGGCAAGTGTCCTTCTCCAAGAGATCCATTCAGTTACTTTCCTGTGTTTATAAAAAGGATTGCCACTGATTTTGTTGCCTGTCTCTGAGCTCTTTGTCAAACTTTAAAGATGTGGCCCAAGGCACAGATCTACCTTCACATAAATACATGTATTTATTTGTCTGACATTGCTGACCATTTTCCTGAGATCGGCAGAAAAAACGTCATAGGAAGTTTGTAAGAAAGAAGTCATTGCCTGAGGCCACGCTCCCATTCTCCTGGTTACACTCAGCTTCTGTATAGAAACACTGATCTATAGAAACCTAAAGTATGGATTTTCAGGCCTTAAAATAGCTATTTGGGGGTTTATTACTTTAAATGTAATGAGTTTTCATAGCTCATTGGCTTACTTCTTGCAGCACAATCAGTTCAACTCATCTGCTTCTTAGCTTTCTGGGCCAGTGATGATACGAAAGTTGCAGTTATGATGTGCACTGAAACCTAACCTAGCAGCACAGTTTAAATGCCAGCTAGACCAACCCAGCTGCTAAATAGGATGAATTCAGTACAACACAGTATTAGTATAAAAATTATTGCTTATGGCCAAGATATTATTCTGTGTAACTCCCTTATTCAACAGCACAGTTATGTGTCCTGCATCATGGACTAGCTACTCCTGTTCCCATCTTTATTTCCTGTATACCCATAACATGTCAAGGACTTCCAAATGTAGAAGATAGACATCCACATTTTTCCCAGAATCTTTTATGTTATGAAATAATCACATTTACAGTCTAAAAGCTGTTATTAAACTGATGGATTTTCACTGAATTTCACCCACGTTTGTTCTCTTAGCAAGGGAGAAATATGCGTTTCTGTTCTCAGGTCTAAATGGAGAGCAGAATCAGTCTTTGTCCACAAACAGATGGAGAAATGCTCACATTAGGGGAAGCAGAAGCTGGGCCTCCTTGAGAAAGATCAAAAGGTCCTGCAAACCCCTTCTGAACCTGAACATCAACAAGTAAAGGAGTCAGCCAAAGCACTCTGCCTTTCAAGAGGAAAAAAATACAGGTGCTTGTATTTAGTTGCCTTACTAGAGTCACCCTAATTTGACTGCTTTAACCATAGCTTCCCACTTTAACCTATTTCAGCCACTACAGAGGCAGTTTTGCAAGGATTAACTACCCCAGTCTCTGCCATATTATGAAAATACAAGGTGGCATCTCAGTTTGCACTTAGTGTTGATGCTGTTGCTGAATGTTATTGGACTTGCCAGAGATGCCACCAATGCAGAGAGGAAAACAGTCATTCGTCAGTTCCCTGAGGCTCTGTGTAGCTCCACAAAGCTCCTAACAACACACTTTTTAGCCTCCTCAGCTATAAAGAGTTGCCATGACTTGATGCAAGTAGATGAGGAAAGGCTACAAAGAGAATTGACAGCCCAGCTTTAGTAATATTTTTCTGCTTGGCTAAAAGATTGTGATCTGAAAACTAGTTATCACAGAACTATTATATACCAAGAGTCCAATATTGTGTTTTTAAATGTAATTGGCTTCAGCGGTAGCTAAGGAGACTTGCAGCTATGCAAGAATGGGTGCTAAATCTATTTTGCCTACATAAATTGAATTTTGCTTTGCAAAAGCCACGGTTGAATTTTGAAAGACTTTACAAGTTCACAGGCTGCACCCGTAGGTCTAATGTCTGCAGTGCTTTGTAGAGAAGTCTTTTTCTTGTGTGAATTCCCTGCAATTGCAGTCTCATCTCCTTTAGCACCATGTAAGCACTGTATACTAGATATAATAAGCAAAGCAGTAGCTACAGCTGTACCTCATCCCCATTGTACTTCATACTGGCTCACTTTAAACTTATGAGAACCCTCCAAAGCTTTCACATAAAACATTTGAGTAAACAAAGTTTGATTATTTACAAATGATCTCATGTTGTTTTGCCATGGCTAAAACTGAGAATAGCCATCAGCCGGCCTGTCAACCAGATTTTCTTTGGGCTGGTTCAACTTAACTATTCTGGAGTGCTATTGCTGATATGTTACAACATGTCTGTATCTTTGACTATGCCTCTGACTGTCTTATCCATACAAGTTATTTAAGGTGAGGTATTCAAAACTGCATTTAAGACTGTCATATTTAAACAGCTGTGTAGGTATTAATTAAACTTTCTAACATCCTTACCAGCTGGGAAAAGATTCTGGTATTATCGTCAACATTTAAGAGGTGGCAGAGTTGAATCCAGAGATGCTAAGGCCTCTATTTCTAACATTTTTTGCCTGGAATTGCAAAACAAAATACACAGAATTTTAAGCAACCTTATACGTAAACAGCCAAACATTCAGGTATGTTGCCATTCTGTATATCCTCTCAGCTTTAGCAAGCAGTTGGACAATGTCTGTGAGATGGAGGACTGTCTCTGCACCTGGCGTTTTCTATGAGTAATAAAAATAAATATGCAGGTGGCTATTAGAAATTATCAGGAAACCTCCCATCTCCCTTTCTAAATAAAAAAATTAAGTCAGAGTATTAAAACTTTTTGAAGACACACAAACGTTTCAATGAAAATGCTGTCAAGAAAATTTCAATCTCTGGGATAGAATTACTGTGTGGGAAAACTAACTTTGGATAGCCAAGATCCCTCATCTCACCTTAGATGGAGAGATGTCAGGTCAAGTTCCTCATTTGAACTGTTGCCCTAACCTACTTGACTTTTAAAGCTCTTATTAATCTGCCTATTCTTTATTTTCTCCCCTCTCTCTTGAAAAAAAAAAAAAAAAAAAAGAAAGGAAGAAAGATCTCGTATTCTTTCTGCACTGGAATGAAAACAAATTTTGAAACCGCAACATTTTTCACAAAACAGAATTCTTGTTTTATGGCCAGCCCTATTACTTACTATTATCGACCTTTCAGAGACTCCAATTTAAGACTTTTAGTGAAGCTTCAGTGGGAATCAGTGCCAGGGCTGCAGTCAGCGCTCTAAAATCCCCAACTGCCTATTCTGCTAGCTTTCTCACACCAAAGATGCCTCCCATCCCCAGAAACAGCCCAGGAAGAAAAACCACTAATGATCTTCACCCTTGCGAAGAAAACCATCTGAGTTTTACGTTTGTGCAGCAAGAATGTCTTCTGTCCTTTCCCATAATAACCTGCTCAGATATTTTTTAAACAGCTGTAACCAATGCCGTCCTCAATAAAGAAACGGAACAGATGAAAAACACACACTGCAGCACATTTGACAGTCAGACACCTAGAAGAGAAGTGTTTCAGGCCCCAGGGGACATGGCATCAGTGCTCCATGGCCACTTGAAGCTCCTCACTCTGGCTATAGTTGGAAGTGTCATGTTTTTGACACCTTACTCCCAGAAATGCTTCCCTGTGGCAGATGCTGCTGTGATTAACATCAGGGAAGCTCAGAACAAGCATGACATCACTGTGGCATCATTCCTCCTGTCCCTAGGGTACCTGGGAAGCAGACCTTTCACATACACTGCAGCACTTGTGACAGTCTTCCTAGGTGTGTTTTAAGGCAGCAAAACTTTTAAAGCCTGTCTCCTGTTCTCTCACAATCCCTAAGTTTGGCGTGAGTACCCTATCCAGATTTACACTCCCTGTTTTACTAGCCCGTCAGGCTTGGGACATACCTTCTGGCAGAGATGTAGGGAATGTAAGTAAGTGTCTGTGTTACCTGACAAATGACGATTTCTCTGAGAGGTTAAAGATCTGAGGGTTTTTACATAAAGGACTTTTTTTCTCCTCCAAGGAAAGGTCAAAATTTAAGCTTTGGAATAGTCTAACACATTTCTCAGACCAGTCTCACATGCAGCCTTGTTCCTGTCTTGCTAACCGCCAGTCCTCCTCCACCTTGAAGTTTAAGAACATCTTGTGCATGTTCTTGTGCATGTAGAGGTGATGAAGCCTTCAAAATGGTCTGTTGGCTTGGAAGAGGATAGAGCAGCCAGTGTTTTTTTCTTGGATCCGCTCAGTAATGAACATTTGATTAATAAAATGTTCTTGGCACCTCGCTTTTATTCCATCCACCAAATAAAGCCTCTTTGAAAATGTTTTCCTGTATCAAATTCGACAGCTTTGAAGAAAAGCTTCATTTACTCCACCAAAATGGGTCAGGATGATGAAGAAGCACACTAAGGACTTGATGATCATTTCTGGGTAAGTCTTCTCCTTCATCGCTTATTACAGAAATTAGGGTTCATGGCCATTCCTGATGCAATACAATTCCCTTTACCAATAGTCAAGGGCTGAATTTAACTCTTAAAACATATAGGACTAGATCTCTCTTGGGGAGAAGACCAGAAAAGTTGTGTCCTGCCAGTTGAAAGTGAAATTTGAGCATTAGCTTGTTCTTACTATATATATTTAAGAATCCAATAAAAAACAGTTGGGGCCCCATTGCACTGGCCCCAAGGAAGAGAGATCCTGCTGAGGTTTTATATAATACTTTTAAAAGCAGTATTTTTGTGGACAAGAAAAACATTGAAAGAAGCTGCCTGCAGACACTTTCAAGGAAACCAATGAGGCATAAGACTTGGATGGTTTTTAAGAGGTTTGCTACTTCTATAGATAAAATATGGCCCAAAAGAGAGATTTCTTCTAACATAGTGGCCGTCATATCAAAGGACTACTATCATATCACTGTGCCATACTTTCAGCCAACTTGGAGAAGACACTACTCATCTGGATTATATTTGGGATGTCCTCCTTGGAATAGAAAAGCAATTCCCTATGATTCACCTTAGGTGTTTTGAAAAGAGAAAATCTTTCAGTAAGTAATGACCTCTGGAGAATAACTTCTCCATAAAGAGAAGATGGCCACTGGGGACAAAAAGTAGGAGGAGAGGTGCTGAGCAGTGTCACATGTTGGAATCACATGCTGGGTTATAAATCACAGTGATATCCTTGGCTGCAATCAGGCATGGGCTCAGAACCATTCACAATGAGGAGTTCTAGATGCATGCTAATTCAGGATCTTATCTTGATGAATGAATGACGCAACTTCAGTGAATATTGCATTAGCCATTCTGCACTTTTACTGCTAATTGGCTGTAGGGTGAAGACAAATTGTCTCCTTTTCCCTCTGAACAGTGTCAAGATTAAACAGTGAAAGGACATGGAAAGAATAATTGCTTAAGGCTCTGGCATGATGTTTTCTCCTGTACAAACATACAATTAGGCTGTCTTAACCTCCCAATGTAGCAATAAACACCACTTCACAAACTAATTTACAGGCAAAAGTCAGAGACAGGGCTGGAGTGCTGCTCTGCAAGGCGAGGGCCCTGTCATTCAGCCAAAGGGGCAGTTCCACTAATTTAAGCCAGCAAAAAATCCTTGTATGCTTTCCTCCAACTCAAATGAGACTGAAATAAAGTCTATACATTCAAATCATTGAGCAAACCAGCTAATAAAAACTGCATTTGTGACTGGTCATAAAAAAAGAATGTAATTGGTCATACTCAAGAAACTACTCGTAACAGGGAAGCAAGGGGAGCAAGGTCTTAATAATATTGACTTTTCTAACACTTTGACATTTTTCTGCCTCCATCACTATCTGTCAGTCAGTAACACCTACAGACGTGAACTGCCAGTGCTCATTTCTTCAGTTGGGCTGATGGCAGGTCCAGGTTTGCACTGGAGACACTGTGCTTTTCAGGTACCATGCGCTGCCCTCCTCTCACCGAGGGCTTACGTGAACCTCATCTGGTGCTATATTTGCAAAGACAATATAAACTTTTATTTTCTATATGCAAAAAGCAGAACAAACTGTGAAATATGAACTGACAATCCACAGCAGGGGTTATGAGTGAAAGCTGCTCCAGGTCCTCCTTGAGCTGGGCAGGGATCCTGAGCCCACCCCTGTGCCATACTGAGCACATTTCACATCCACAGGCATTGCCCCAGCTTCTTGGCCACTGAATCATTTGCAGCTATGTATGAAGGACAGATCTCTGGGGAGATCTTATGAGCTTTCTGGACTCTAAAGTTTGCTGCTCCGATTTACGTGACTAAGGTGAAAACAGTCCAAAAGACAAAGCAACCTGAGCGAGCTGCTCTAGGCACCTGTATAAACCTGGAGTAGAGATACAGGCACTGCTGAACCCCAAGTCACCTTATTTCCACAGTGAATTCAGATTGAAATAGCAAACTTGGACTATCTAACCAGAGTTAGGAATGTACTTCTTTTGGCAGTGCTTATCTGTACTAGACAGATATCCACAATGTGAGAAATCCACAGTGTAAACTCTGAGAACTTCAAGGGTGTAAATAATCCCAAATTGTTGCTCATGACCCTTATTGCACAGGCTCTCAGTGAACCTGACTGGAATCCCAACATCACTGGTGACACTGGGAGGCACTGGTCCACCCAGTCCTTTGGATGCCTGACCTGATTGAGTTCTAGTTACAGGTTTTGTTCCCTGTCCCAGGAAGTACAAGGAAGCCTCAGCCTGCTCCTTTCATGCCCATTGTATCACCACTCTTGGGTTTTATCAAGACCCGAGGCAGAGATAAGCCTCCTTTCCAATCACCTCTGGGTCACAGTAGATTTCTGAGAGGGTATGTGGGGACCCATGGGCAACCCCATCCCAAAACAAGTACTTCTGGCCAATAGCATTCATTACTTCAAGATCCTTCAGCCAAAGGAGGGAAGTACCTAATGAATTCAGCTACCTGTGAGGTTAGGGAAGTGGTTAAACTGGACTATTTAGGTCTTAGGTTCTGGAGTCTCCATTCAAGAGACATGAATCCCACACTGAATGAAGAGGCAACATAAAAATTTTCCCTGCCTCAGGGGGATCTGCTCACTGGCTTAGACAATGCTCGTCATGCGTTCTTCACCACATTCATCACTGGCTGTTCACTGCAGTAAGTGTCATCAATTTGTTTTCATATACTAGGAATACACCATAGGTGTTTTAACTTTCTGTAACAAGCCAGGACAGTCGATACTTCCACCGTTTGCAAAGCTGTAGCATACTGACCTTTGTCAGCTGTCTTCATGTCAGCTTCAGAGAAGCATAGTAAGCTTTATTTGTTTCATTTATTTTCTCCCATAAGCTGACAGTATGGCCCATTGTCCATTGTTTCTTCTAATGTGTCCCTTAAGGATAAATATGGCTTTGGATCACAATAACATTTTGCTGAGGCTCCTAAGTAGCCCTTACTGTAAGGCTGTGCCTGGTTTTTTGTCGAAAGCAGTATCACTTTCCTCAATAAAATATCTTTGAGCAGTAAAGGACCGTTGTATTTTGGAAGGCAGACCAGCTCTAGCTGCGCTGCTGAGAAACTGCAGTCTTTCCATTCTTCCACATTCTTCCAAAAATATAACAAATAATAAGGTTACCAGAGGATGTGCAGCTTAGTGTATAAAAAAAACCCTAATCAGATATCTTTATTTCCCATAAACACTTACAGCTGCACCTTCTCTGCCCAGAAAAACAAAGGTGTTTTCTCCAGTGGGACTGCTAAATTCAGTATCTCACTGGGAAACATCAATGGACAAGAGGGCAAGAGAGCTTTTACTTCCATATCACTAATGAAGGCAAATCCCAGGAGGAGTGAAAGACCTATCTCAAAGTAAAAGCTACCTGTGCTGCCCTGAATTGCGGTTTTAGAGATATCTATCACTGGGTAAGCAAACACTCTCCCAGCAGTGAAGACGTATCCTGAGAACTAAGTTGTTTCCAATAATTTTAAAACTGATACAGAGGCCTTTTTCTCTGAAACCTGAGTAAAGACTGGTGTGTTAGTGATGAAGACCAAGGAAAATGTCACATCTTCAGGGTGAGACAGAACGACTAACACAGCAAAGGTTAAAAACTATCCTGAGAGATCTGTGGGGGGAAACAGGGCAGCAGGAGAGAACATGATTTAGGAAGCGTTCCCAGCCAGGACACACCTATAGGTCTTACATGCTGAGACAGGATACTGGCACCTCCCCAAAGCAACATTTTTGTAAATCTCAGTTTTCGACATGCATCTCAAGCCAATCTCTCTGAAGTAACCCTGGAAAATATAAGTGGAAACCAGGGTTGACTTTGTCTACCTGCAGTGAGGCCTTAACCCATCATCGCCAAAGGATAGAGAGAGGCAGTTCACCTCAGCCTACATTATGTGCTTAGCATCAGGTGAGATGAATCCCAATCAGAATGTCTCCATGGCATTGTGCAGTGCCAGGTGGGACACCCACCCCAGTTCTAAGCAAGCATGCAGGGTTAACACAAAGTAGCCTAATGCCCCAGCAAGGCTGGGAAGAGTTCTTGAACTGCTGGGCACAGCACCACAGTAAAGGGACCTACCTTTTCACTGGTTCATAGTGATCATAGCAGCCAGGAGATTGGTTCTGTCTTTTAAAGACAGCTCACATATTCAGGGAATTGCTGAATCAGGTTCCTGGGACTGCAGAGGTTCATGCAAATTATGCTTATCAGAGGTTTCAAGCTGTCATCTCTACCTGTAGTAATCAAACATGTACTTTCTGCCTGTTCTGACAGTTAAAATGTTCTGATGAAGTTGGCATGAAAGGCAGCTGAGTGTTACAGCCCTTCAGGTGAGCTCTGCAAGGACGTGGACAGCCAGAGCCAGCTGAAAGCTGCAAGACCTCTGACTAGACAACCCAGTCTCCCCACTAACTGTGGTGCAGGTGATGTACACACGATCCTTCTGATGAGCAGAGTGAATTCCAGAGGGAAAACATAAAAGACTCAATCCCCCTTGGCTGCCCGCCTCACCCATCCTAATCCATGCAAACATCAGTCACCTTTGATGAAGGCATGACAAATTTGTCTATACAAAGTCAATGGCTTGATGGTTGACAAACTCTTCAAGGTCCTATGTTGACCTAGTGTGGGAGATCCAGTCACTCAGCTCCCACTGGCTTCCCAGGTTTTGAACCTGAGGGAGTATTTAGCAAATCTTTGGGAGCTGCATTTTATTCTGGAAATCTGCTTTTCCTGGAAGCGTGAGCCTTCGGTCTCAGCAGGGTTAGCAAGCTGTTCACAATACACATTTTCAACAGCATATGGTCCAAAAGTCAATGAGACTTTTTTCCTCAGTAATAAGACTAGGTTGTCCAACAACAACACTCAGCTATTTCTGCAAATGTGTGATAACATGCTACAAACCTGCAGAGCAGTCTCCCCAAGAAATGCCACCAATGCATTAGGCTTTCTGCCATGGTATTCTGAGCTTATGAACAGCAGCAAGGCAGCCTGGGATCGACTCAAGGGCTGAAGCAAAAGCTGGAGTTTGTCTGTGAGCAGCGTTCTTCTCTAAATTAAACCCCTGATATTTTATACTGTGGAAGCCAGTCTTGGAAAATGGGGGATTCATCAAGGTGAGGCACAATTTAGTAGTTTAATTATGAGCCCTTTAATGTCTTTTCATAATCAGTTAATAAATACCTTAACAATAAAATTGAATTTAAGCTTTTAATAGGCTGTGTTGGATTGAACCTAAACAAAAGAATTAGCAGCTCCAGGCATTGTGCAATAACTTCTCACTGCTTGGTGCCAGGAGAAACAAAGCATTTCAAGTACATTTTTTTGTACCTCACTATAATAAACGCTTGTAATATTCCCCAATTTCTGGAGTGTAAGATGCAGATCTTATTTATCACAGTATGTGACACATCTGGCACATGGATCAGGAAACAACTGTTTTACTTCATTTCTGTCATCACCTTCCAACAGATTTCTTTCACATTCCAATTTGGACGAGAGAACTTGGACTTTCTCTCCATAAGTTCTCCATTAACAGTTTCACAGCAACGAGCACTATTGGTTCATTCTCCTTCCACAGCAATTAGTTACACCAAGCTGCATATTTTGACTTTTATTACAAGCGAACATGTAAAATTGCTGGTATTTATTCCTATCTGCTCCCAGCGCCTCTGTCGCGGGCAGATCAGGAAGATGCTTGCTGACTGTCATTACCTCTGTTTAGTACCACTTCCAAGCAGCGTCGCTGCCTGGATGCACGTTGCCGGTTTCTGCCGCATCCTGTCACTGTTATTAACATGTGTTTTATTTACAGTAGGGCTTTTGTTATGTCACTGAGTGTGTTTCGCAGCTGAAGAGAGCGCTCTCACTTCTGCTTGAGCAGGGGCGGGCGTATCAAACTTGCCGAGATGGGAGCTTTGCAAGCTGCACAAACGACTGTGCACTAATAAAGCTTGAAAAGCTTGAATTACACTGGAACCCACAAAAATTTTCAAATTAAAATTCCATATTTAGAGGCCCCCTGTGGGTTGTGATTTTATTTAGTTTAATCCCCTCTTGAGGCCAATTAGGTGGACACCCTTCTGCACATGCACACACCAGCACAAAAAAATCAAACATACAAGACTAGTTAAAAAGGGGAGGTAGTATATCACTCATCCATTCAAAGACTGAAATTCTTTTCCCTTCTGCTGTCTCTGAAAATAACATGGCTGTCAGAAATCAATAAAAGTGCACGCAAAGAGTACTCATTTTATTTTTCTAGGCTGTGCTTTAACTTTCCCTTGCTTCTTTCTGCAACATCTAGTAAATTTTGACTGTCGCATACTGTTTCACCAAATGTATAAGTGCAAAACCTCCAGTGTTACTGGCAGGCAAGGGCCAGATGCCTTGTTTCTTAACCTGGGAAGTAAAGAGGTGCTGTAAAAATAAATTCCTTGGGCAACTGATTGAAATTTATCATCTCTGCCTAAAGTGCATGTGTGGGGTGGGATGCGCTCCACTTTCCCTAGCTGAATCCCATTAAGTACAATAGGCTTGTCCCGGCAGTGAGCCCATAGAAAGTCTGACTCTATACACACAGATGTAACTCACTCCTTCCCATAACTTTTCTTTTGCATAAACTGTTGGCAAGGAGCCATCTTCGTCACTACTGCTCTTTGTATCAGAAGTGCAAACTTTGCCTCCTTTGTACCACGTGGCAGACACCACATGTCCTGTATGAAAAAGGAGTTAATAAAATGCACGCTGAAAATATGACAAAAGGTCAGAGGTGATGTTTTGGTAATGAGGACTTCTCCAAGTGGGGAGAACAAAAGATCAAAGTTATTGTAACTGTTACATCTGTCTATAGCAATGGGAAGTAATAAATAAGTATTCCCAGTACCCACTTATGCTTTCACTACCAGAATGGGTGAAGAGTCCAAAATTGTAAGTTCTTAATACTTTCTCAGATATTCAGTATTAAAAGCACCTTTCCTGAAGGTGACACATTCATACTGAAATGTTGATGAGAAAGTATCTCTCCTCTCCAGATAAAACAGGACATGGTGTGCCCTGGACCAAGCATCCTCCTTGTCTGGACACAGGGCTCAGGGCACAGGCAGCACAGCAGCTCCCAGCATGTTTTGGGAGCAAACATCAGCTATGGCTAGGAGCTTCAGGCTGCCACTGCGGTACACAGACAGCAATCCTGGTATGGAAGAGAAAAACTCAATTTGTGAAATTCAGCAGCTCAAGTGAATTTTCAGGATAAGCATCTTTCTGATTATCTGAGGAGCTGCATGGGATCTGTGCTCAGATACACTGACCTAAATCTTAGAGAACAACATAATGAAAACAAGGACTAAGCAAATACGCCTGAAATAAATGTAATTTTACGGCACTTTAAAAGAGATTAGGGCAAAAAGTCTATTTTGTTTTACAGGGGCTCTTATCCTGTGCTCATTGCTACAGTTTAGGAGCAGCACATAGCATCTCCCATATGTTGTTTATTCTCTCATCTGCCACACAGGGGCAATGCGTCTGCAACAACTGTCATGTTTGAGGAGGCTCCAGCTTCACTTTTTCAGAGATCTCACAGAGGCATGGTGGGGGACAGTTCTGCCAGCAAGCTTTGTTTGGGATTTGTGTTTGAGAAAGTCAGGTGAAACAAAGGAAAGCTTATTAGAAAAATCCTGAACCAACTCAGCCATTTATTGCAGACCAAGTATAAAGAGTCCTCATTCAAGTTAAAGGTCAGGTAAAAAAATCACTTAAGAACAAAGGGAATAATCTTCTATAAAGACTAAGGTTGTCATAACTATGCAGACACTTAAAAGCATTCAACATGCATACAAAGACAATGTATAAACCCATCTCTGGATCTGATTCAAAGTCTGGGAAAGGATGTTATATTTTAATATAAGATGTGCAATTCTAATTTGTTCCAAAACCACAGCAGATCACTCACCACCCATTAGGACTGCAGGAACTCAAAGGCTGCAATTTACAGCCAAACACTGTGCTGGTATGAAGGTCTGCCAGGGTGCCTGGAGCTGCAAGGACACGCAGCTCCCACTCCTCTCATGCTAACGATGGGGTTGGAACACACAGCTTATTTGCCTGACTTTGGGACAAAATGCACTCGTACCTAATGATGACTGCATCAGCACAGATAAATACGAAAGATGTTCTGGACTTTCTGGGTTCGTCAGTATCTGTAAATTAGGGAGAAAGCAAGCCCTAAGTCCTTACCCATCCCCCTCCCATGGAGAAATGAGCAGGAAACTGCACGCTGAAATTCACTGAGTTTCCTCTACCCTACATGTGTTATTCCCCTGTAGGGGAGAATGGGGCCTTTTATACCCCATAGCTCTGGGCTCTTTGAGTAATGAAGGGAACACATTTATTGGTACAAGGTTTGGTGTTTATTGATGCTACCCATTTTTCACCAGGTTTAGCACTCTGTGGGGAAGGCGCACAGACTTTCCAAAACACATTTTGTAATCAAGGCATTTCAAGGCTTATGCAGTATAATATGTTTAACTGTTAAATTGTAAATAAAAGTCACTGCCCAATGCTTTGCCCCCTTCAAGACATTATAGTCAGCTACATCTTTAGTTATCTGATTTATAAGCAGCTCACCAGCACTGTTGCATCTGTTACATGTACATGCTATTTACCTGGCAGATGTCCCTGTTCATTGCAGGGGGGTTAGGCTAGATGACCTTTGAAGGTTCCTTCCAACCCAAACCATTCTATGATTCTATGTAGTATACAAACGTATCCTAGGAGGGGTTGTGGGCTTAACCTATCCCTGCCTCACCCTTGACTTGGTGAATAGGGGAAAAATTCCATTCCCACTCTAAACCCAAAACATATTCCTGCCTCAACCTCTGCTCAAGTAGGCCTCCACCTTTCAGCAAACCTGTTTACTGATTCGCCTTCACTGCTGGGTGTTTTTTAAAGGATGTCTTCTTCTGAGGTCTCCTCACCCTTCCCAGCTGCTGTGCTCCCTCCTGTGACAACACCAACCCTGAGAAAACCCCAAAGCACAGTGAATTTACTCATAGAGAAGGGCTGGGAATAAAACACTGCCCCACATATGCTGAGGGAAGGTGTTTTAGGAGGCAAAACCACATGTATATGCACAAAAGCCTAGGCACCCTCAACCCACATCAGATATTTCCCAGACTCTATTCCTAATATAAATCAGTGGGGGATTGTCTTGCTGAGTGTAAGAAATCTTGCGCTGTAGTTTAACAGAAGAGACACTGCTGCCCGTGGCCCTGCAGGCAGCCCCACACGCACCCAGAAGAGCTCCCCAGCTCTTTCTTGAGGCCTTGCAGAGGGGTTCATTCGATGAGGCATGAGGAGTGTTAAATGGTTCCAAAACTCTGCATCTGGTATTGATTTTACAAAGTCTGGACCTGGCAAACAGTGTTAGCACAACGAAGGCTTGTGAGAGTGATTGCTCTGCCCTCATTTGCCTTTTGGATGCCAGCACAGCACTACCCACCGTAGTGTCTGTTCATAGAACAGTTGCTACAAATGGTCCAACTATTTACTTCTCAGTTTGTTATTCTCCACCAAAAAGCAAATCCTTTAATGAAAGAATAAATGAATAAAAACATACCATCTCAGATTTCGGCTGAGAAACAGGTACCCTATTTCTTTTTGTTATTAAATAAAAATTCCCTAAAGATGATGAAGTAGCTCTTATCTTTTATGACAGCACACCCAGATCAAATGCTTCTCATGGCAAGATAAAAACTCACAGGGGGGAGCTCTCCTTTGCAGAGATTCATTTGCTATCCGGTATTGATGTGTTACTTAATTTATTGATCTACAGAGGAATGAGAATCCAAAAGCAGTACAAACTGCATTCTGCACAGGTTCTTACAGAGAAAAAGTACTATCTCCTCTTCCTTCTTGTAACTGTTTCTGAAAATGGGCATCCCTGTCATGATGTCAGTGTATTTTCATAGTACAAAATATTCCAGGTCAGGTTTGACAAACCTGACAGTTTGTCACTAGGGTTGTACAATAGACCTTACTCTAAAGTACATTCCTGTTGCAACCTTTTCCAGTATGAGCTCTGAAGCTGTCAATTTTAATAAATAAATAAAATAACTTGCATGGAAACATGGTCTTTAATCCAGATTACTCCTTTTAAATTAAAAAAAAAAAAAAACAACCTATTTTAATGGAAAAGCATTAAGGGGGAAGCCCAGATAAGATACATAAAGAATCGATAAATATTTTCCTATGTATTTTTTTTACCTTATTTTAGTGCTGAAACAAGGGGATCAGAGATTTCAAACCCACATATATGAAGGTTACAGTAAGTTACATGGGAGACTGCAAAAAAAGACATACCAAGACAGGATAAAAGATGGAGACCTCCACTGAGGCTGTGTTCTATAGACCATGGTTAGGAAGGAGGGAAGGGCAACACAACCTGACCTTAGCCTTAATGCAGCAGCATCCTTTCCTTGACATCTAACCTTTCTATCCCTTTCAATCCAGTTGCTTTTTTTTTCTCATATGTTTGCAAAAACTCATTTCAGGAAGGCACATCACCCTGGAACAGCTGCTGTTCCCCTGTATCCTAGAAAATTAGAAACAAAGGTAAAAGAGTGTAATTTTTCTACTGAGCAGTAGATTACTGTAAAACCACCCTCTACCAGTAGAGTCAATTGGACGCTTATGTCTAACCTCAGGGGAGTAAGATCTGGCCAACGCTTGGCTTGAACTCATCAGAACTGAGGAGGAGATGTCTTTCTTGCCACATACAGCTTTCTCGAGACAGTGGAAAATGAAAGTGTCTCATTCTGCATTAGTATGCCACCAAATCCCTGAAATCTTGCCCATGACAAGAAAGGAGCTCAAGGAGAAGACCAGTTGGGCTGGGGCAAGAGAAACAAGTTTAAATGCTTTCATTTCTAATGCTTTTATATACAAGACAATGAATTAAACAATGAGTCAGTATCCAGTTTTGCCTTTTCTGTCTTAATGAACCTTCATTTACAGAAGTGGAGCATCTTCCCCATGACTGATGTTAGAACATTTCTCTGGGGGCCAGAAGACTCTGGAGGGCTCAAGACATAGGTGTCTCCAACAGTCCATAGGAAAGTTTTAGCAATCAAATTGCTATTTGCTTGGTCTTCTAATCTTTTTTTCATTTTCAGATCAAATTCTACCCTGTAGCAGAGATGTCATTCTCATCAGAATTGGTACACTCTGATGAAACATCACTTCAGTACTTGCCTACTGAAAATTTGTTTAATTTAAAAAATCCCAGCTTGTTCCAGTCTCACAAATGAGACCTGATGATAGCTACTCAGGTTGCAACTGTATTGCTAATATTTACATGCTTCTTAATGCCCATTTCAGTAGTTGGCACAATGGCACCCGGATTTCAGGTTTTACTTTGGGAGCACATGGTGCTTCCACCTCTTGATGTGTTGTGCTGAAGCTTGTGACTCCTATTTCACTCTCCTTAATTTCAGCAACTGCTCCTGCAGGAGGAATGCACACTATCAGGCAGTGGGATGTCATCAACACTATCCTGCAAGATGCTTCTTTCCTCAGTTCAAAGTCTGCCAGCCAGGGCTCCATTTGATCAGAGATTTATTGCTTTCACATTGTCTAAATATCCTGTGGATATCCTCAACTTAGCAGCTGCTGAGAAATTAATATGTAGGCTGAATAAATTATGCCAGACTTTTGCAGTTGTGAAAGATCCAGAACTACTTTCCACAGTACTGCTCAAAATCTTGAGCCCTTTAGTAAAAACTGGCTAACTAATTAAAAAAATATAAATATTTCCTAAAAGTTGCTACCCACTGAAGGAGCTCCATTATTTTTATTTCCTACCAAAAAGTTTCTTCCCTCATATTCGTGACAGTAAATTTTATGATTGTCCTAAGAAAGCATGCGAACAAAAATACCAAGTCTCCTGAATATGCAAGTAAAAGGGTCTGTTTCTTGAATGTGCGCTGTGAAGATTGTTGTCTACACTCCTCAGTTTACTATTGTTAGACGTGACCATGCATCCTTCAGTGTTTCCTAACTTTTTTACCAGTCTTCACAATTCTGCTGCGGGAGTTTATTTAAGTCACCCGGACAGTATTGACATCTCCTGTTCTTATCTGTAAGGAAAGACATGTCACAGCAGGAGCTGTCTCCCTCAAGACTGATTAACCCTTCAGCAAAAAGAAAACACAAAAAGTGCACACACTCTTTTCCCACTGCGGGAACCAGATGCCAGTAAGTTAAAGGATTCCTGCTTTCTCCTACCTTCTTAACACTTCAGCCAGGTACAAGTGACTAGACCCAAGTTGTCTGAAAAATCTTGTGCAATTTGTGACGTTTACGTTCAATATGAGGGTGATTCTGGCTTCTGTACAGAGTGTACCACTGCTACTTGGTACTGAATGATTGGAAACACTGGATGCTGAGGACTGAGAGAAGGAAAATGAGAAGAAATCTCACAATCATGCAAACTAATGGCTCCCATTCGTCTCTTTGCTGCCAGCAGTACATTAAACCTCTGAATGCAAGCAAAATGTCTAAGAAACTATTCTTTTGTAATTGTCCACCCTTCTCTTGGTCTCCAGTGATCATTATTAATTGAAGGTTGGACATATGTTTGCACTAAATTGTGCTAGGAAATGGTACAGTCTCCACCCATCTTCAGTGGGATTTCAGGGCTATTTATCAGCATGACTCTTCTCCCATTTCGCTGAGAGGTAGATTTCATTGACTTGAGCAAGGACAGTGTTAGGTCTATAACGAGAGTTTTAAGGGAGAAGAAAAAATTACCAATTACAGCTGGTTCCAGACAATTATAGTATCACTTTCTTACATACATAGCAGTAAAGCAAACATAAAACAAACAACACAAAACTGACAAAAAAGGGAGTTCATTCTGAGTTCAGTCCATTAAGAATTACAGCTTGATACTGTTGATTTCCCCAGAGTTCAATGAAGACAAACTCACAAAAAAAATTATCAAATCTATCCTTTTCCAAAAGACATTAATGAAGAGAGGTAATAATGAGATCTGACTTTACCTAATCAATGAATAGCCCCAGAAATATGACTGTGTCCTGAATTCATCGGGCTGCTAAGAATCATAGTGTTACATGTAAAACTTTACAAAGCTGCAGTGATAAAAGCGTTTTTAAATCAGCAGGTAATCAAAAGCACAGAATTATCTTCACACACACATTCAGCACACTGAGGAGTGGTTTCTGTCTGAGATCAAATCTTCTAAATGGAAACACCTACAAGCCATCATCTGTGAGCAAGGGGAGGGTGAGAGCTCCCACTGTACTCCATGGAGATCCTAGTATAGTTGGAGAAGCCTTGGCAGTGATTCATCTCATCCTTAGCTTGTCACTGATCTCAGTCCCATTGACTAATGTAGATATCTCATGTCACTTGAAATGCTGCACGGCATCCGAGAAACCCTCATGAGGCTGGCAGATCTGACATGGGACACTGGAGAGACGTGTCTGTCTTGAGCAGAGCTGAAACCTGACAGGATACCTGCAGCAATTCAAATAGAATTATAGAATTTAAATAGAAATTCAAATACCACCAGGCACCTACATTTAGTCAACTAAGCCCCTTTACTGTTCCCCACAAGGACACCTAATTGTAAATGACCAAATTAAGGAGTCTTATTTTTTAACTTAACCCCATCAAAGTCAGTTGGAGATGCCAAAGAAGTCAAAAAGTAAATAAATAACCCTAGCAATGCCCCATTTCCGAATGCATAACAATTTGGTCCTTCATCAGGCTATAGGTTAAACAAGGAAAACAATCCAGGTGCTGTAGTATTTGCAGACACATTGATCTTGTTGCAGTCAGAAAAAACCACCCCAACATACCCAGCTCTTCACAATCTGCATTAGATGCATATGGTCTAGGGAGTAAAGCTGAAAGTGTTATTTTGGCTTTTAGAGCAATTTTTAAACAGAAAAAAGTAAAATCTTAACAGAAAAAAAAAAAAATCCAGTTTAAGAAAAACATTTTAAAATCTTCACTTTTATCAGCAATTCAAATACACCTCCTGCCTCTGACCATACGTTTTTAATGCCTTTGTGAAAAGAGCAGAACATTTGAGTTCACTTTCCAAAAGATTGATATAAACATTATCTCTGGAAGCTTTTGCTAGTAGATGCTAAACATGATTTGGGTTTTGGAAATTCCTGTTGCTTGTCCCATCAGTTTCCTTCTAGCCAAATTGGGAGTAGATTACTAACATACTTGTGGTGTTCCTGTATCTGGTCCTGTATCTAGTCCAGTGAAGGACTAGTATGTCTCATCCTAGAATAATGCTTAAGAATATGTTGAGTTTAAAGATAAAATCTATGGGTATGCTTTTAGCTTGGAAGATATTGTTGTAAATAGTGCACATTTGTGGAGTCCACAGAAGCCACCTATCGCTTATGAAGCCCTTCAGTGGCAACTGGTGAGAGCTGGGATGTATTACTGAGAGGTATCACATAGGCTTCATCTGACACGCTCAACTCCAGGTATGTGGTTTTGGCATTGCTCAAAGACTGACCCAATATGGATGCTTTTTGGCTTTGAAGTTCTTGTATACATTCAAGAACCAGACACAATACTGAAACATGAATAAAACTATAAGGGCTACCTCAAGCAGTCAAGTAAGAGTTAGTATACCAAAGTTGCCAATATGTCTGAGAAACTGAGACCCTCATTTGGAGGAAATACAGGTCTGATATAAATACTCCATCTAAAATATACAATGAATAAGTACTCATGGACAATTAATAAAAGGTGCAAGATTTTTTTCCTTGAAATGGAAAATAAGCTGAAAATAAATTTCCACAGGCATGAGACTTTTTTTTGCAAATCTGGTAAGGATATATTGCATGGCAGAAAGACAAAGACTATTGGCAAAGTAAGTTATTCATCTTTTAATTTAACAATTAGCCAAATGAATCAGTGCATCATGGATTGTGTGAGTAAAACAGTCTCACAAGAGACATAAATTAATTAAGATTTAATGTATTATAGAGAACAAAGTCTTTTGCACTTTAACAGCATGATCCAACTCCTTATGAAGACAAAAGAAATATTCCCATTTGCTTGTGTGAGTGCTGGACCAGACTGATACCAAGAAAACAACCACCCATATGTTTCTCATTCCACTGGTCTTCTGGTGGTGAAGAATAGTCACCTCTTTGACTAAGAAGGTACTATGGCTCTCTAAAGAGAGTATCTCTGATTTACACCATTGTGGGAGGAGAGTCTGGTCCTTGAGTGCATGCCTTCTTAACCCCTTAACACGTGGCAGTAAGTAAATCCTGGAGAAAAGCTGCTGAACTTGCACATGCAGTAACTTCTAAAGAAAACTCCATGGCTGCCAAAAAGAGCGTAAGTCAGAAATAACTTACAATATGGCAGGTGTTACAGTGCAATAAGGGCATGTCTTAGGTACGTTATAAAACACAAACTAAAGTGGTTCCAGGATCTGAGAGTTAATATGATACAGACTGTGAGGTTGCTATTTAGACAAAATTGCTCCCACCATGTCTTCAAACCACTTTTTTCTCTCTTATTTGCTCCATTCACCACATTTAGATGCCACCATCTTAGATTTGCTTCTCTGAAAAGGAAATCTTCACTTCTCAGCATGAAACTTGAAAAGCTTTCAGTCTTAGGAGGAGTTGTCGAGCCTACATACTACACGCAGGTAACCCAAGCCATATGGAAATGTGAGCTGTTTGAAACCTTCAAATCCCCCAAAGTGGGCCAATCTCAGGAGCTAAGCCAGCACCATTAGAACCTAAAGCAGCAGACAGCAGCATTTACTGGGAAAGTCAGAAGTCAAGGGAGTGCGGAGAGTTGCTAAAGCCACCCAAGAATATGCTTGTATATTCTTGGAAAAGAGATGCTTGCACTAGTTCTGTGTGTACTGGTGCATCCCTAAGACAATGTTGATCCAGCAGGAAATGCTGACTTTTATCCTGACAATAAGACTCTGTCTCCCAACTAACAAGACCTGTCTCTGGTGGTATGCTGCCCTCTGACTAACAAGCCTCATCTCCCAGCTCACTGCAGCACTGCTCCCACACAGCAACACAGCCCCCCATCAACTCAGCATGCCCTCAGTGCCTGTCGAAAGCACATCTTTAGGTAGGGCCCTGTTACCCCAGAAAGCCAGGCTTCAGGGGCACTGAGTCAAAGCAGGGGGACTTCACAGCTCTAAGAATCTGACTTTCTGTCCCTTTTGAAAAATCTCACACTATTTCTCACAAATCTGGCAATATTCACAGAAGTATAAATTAGGGTTTCAACAGGAATTACTCCAAGAAGTAAACCCCAGCCTTTCATTGAGCCAAGGCTTCATCCTGCAATGGCAATAACCAGACCATGTTGCCTTGTCTCTAATGCAAGACGAGTTTTGAATATAGCTACAGGCAGGATTTTGCTTCACAAGAGGAAATCCAAGATGGTGGCAGCAAAGTGACAAATTCCTGCCCGTGCTGTTTTATTTCCGCTGAACGTAATGAGATGGTTTAACTAGCCTGGCCTTCACATAATGTTAGCTCCCACACACGAGCAGCCTCATATTCTCTTGATCAGAAGCACAACTACCATGAGAAACACTTTTCATTTAAGTTTCCCTAGAAGAGTACTAAGAATATGGAATGATAAAGAAATATTTGTATTCTCAAGCATGGAATTTGGCTCTAATTTATACAAAAGTCTTTTATTTCTCACTTTCATGAAAAAGGAATTTTGCTGAGAGGAGAAGAGAACTATATTCCTTCCTCAGATCTTCCGGGTGGGGTTTTTTTTAGTCTTGATTTTTTATTTCTCAAGGAAGCAGAACTGCCTCCACTCCTACCCCCAAATATGAATACAAGGTAGAAAAAATATGCCACAAGGCTTGTTTGGGGAGGAGGACTGTTTGGGTTTTGAAGCAATTAAGGTGGTCTTTCCTTCTATAGTGCTAACTCTTCCTCCTTGCTGAAGATTATTCTTTGTTGGCATCTCTTTGATAGATCTGCTTTATTTGGTCTCTTCTCACAATTTTTTTATGCTGCAATGCAGCAAACCACTCAACAGCTGTGTCACAGAGTAGAGACACGACTAGCACTGGTGTATGGTTCCCTTCTTACCCAGCATTTCAGCTTCATTTGGCTTATGATCGTAGTTATGGACTCCCTAAAGCAGAGATGGACTCTCTTTTGCTCTTTCTGCCATGCCTCCTTTTTCTAATCTTCCATTGTGCCAAAAAATTACTTTGAAAGGTATTTTAGAAGGTTTTTGACTTCAACATTTTTCAAGGTGTCAGGCTGGGACTTCCCCCAAAAATAGCAATAGTTAACTTAGCTAGCTATCATGTTTTAAATGTTTATTATATTTTTAAAGAGGTTTTTTCCTTTCTTCTGAAATGCGCCAGAAATATGGGGTTTCTGTTCCATAAAGTGCTTCCTCTCACTTTTATTTTCTTGTATTTAGTAGGAAAGTCAATGAATAGTGGTTTAGGAAGATGGCAAGGAGGCAGAGAAAATAGTAAGCACAAATCAAGGAGAATGTCCTTGTTCTTCTCTCAGAAAACCATGGCTCCTTTGTTTCTGGCTTTCTGAAGAAATAGAAAAAAGCTGCTGAATTTAGCAAAGACAGTCCCATTCCAGCTGGGCAAATGATGTAGTTCACAGCACAACAATTGAGTATGCCCAGCTTAGTGTGACCGTATCTTTTCCTGAGACACTAAGAGGCAAAGGGTTGCCCTGTGCCCGTAAGCAGCTGCATGCAGATGGTGATGCACTGAACTTGCCTATAAAAGTTTGAATTATAAAGCATGCCGTAAATCCATTTTGGATTTTAGACATTTTTGGGGTTTTTTTCATTCATCTGGGCAAATTTTTGCCCTTCATGAGCTTCACAAGTGAAATCAGGCAAGCAGGATGCTGCTTATTGTTCAGCTCCGAGTAACAAAGGGTGGAGAAAGGATTCATTGTCGCACAAAGTTATGGGCAGGGCTGTTCTGTGGGTCCCTGAGATTTCCACTGTAGTCAGTGGAGAAAGAAGGCAACTCCTGGCTCAAATAGCACTCTGGAAAGGCTCTCTTCTCCCTCCACAGCTTTGGAAAGAGCCCAGGTAATGAAGACTGATATAGATAGGCGACAGCTGTATAAAAAATGTGTTCTTTTTGTTGTTTTTATCAGTCGTTGCTGCAAGGAGGAAAATTCTCTCACACACACACGCTGCTACATCTTGCAGAACAGGAATCAAGTCCCAGGAAATGCAAGATACCTCTGTGAGACCTGGAGTCAGGCCAGAACCCTGGGACTTAAATGTACTCCAAGTGCATATATATTCATATGCTTTACACGGCAAATGTGTAAATGCTTGCACAGCATCAGGGACATAAATCAGCTTTGAATTCATACCACCACGGTGTTTTTAGAATAAACTCGTGCCCTTGCATTCCAGTCATATGCATGATGGGAAAACTGTCTCATTTTGGTGCAACTTGCATTAAACGGGTGTTTAGGGAACTACTGTAGGGAGGAGAGAGCCACATACTCCAGACTAATGCTGGGATTATGTGTCGTCTGACTCGGCAGGTCTGAGGCATTAACTGACATTGCGTATCAGGTTAGGCTAATAATCTACCACTTGGTTCTGGTTGAGCAGATCTGTGTGCTCAGGCAAGATATCAGTGACAAACACAGAGTCTCAGAGAGAGAGGATTAGTTTCTCTGTGATCAGCAGGATGCCACTTGCACTGCAAGATGTGCAGACTTAATGCCTGGATCTGCTGTGAATCAGAAGCTACATCTGGAAAGTAGCAATACAAATCTGACTCTCCAGGGATGCCCACAGCAATGAAAGCAGGCTTGGAAGACAAAATGACAGATCCTGACAGCTTGGATGGGATATTACCAGAGTGGGAGAAAAACTTAAAGGATATAAAAATACCTGGTTTTTTTAACAAGACGCCCCAAGAGACTGGGAATACTTTCCCTCACTCCAAACAAGTTGGGAATTACCTAGTAAAATTAATCAACAAGGGCTCCTTTTCTGAGGTGATAAAGAGACTGCACATCATCGCAGGCGAGAAGGTAAGCTCCTAATGGGTGGGTAACACACACTAGGAATAGCAAGTGAGCTCACGCTAACTTATGACAGAAAATTTCATACCATTTAATCTGCAAACCACAAGCTACTCAGTGAATTATCCTCTGAACCTTATCCTCATAAATTAACATCATAAACTGAATTTATTGCTCATGTATAAACAATCACATGTGCGAATATGTACTGAGTGCAATGGTTTTCACAATTACAAAACAATAGAGACAACAAAGATATCCTCCTGCTGAAAGAAAATAGGATGATGGCTCAAGAACCATTTCATATCGGCTTTCACTGACAATTTGCATTGAGTAATTAGTATTTGGCCTTTAAAGCTATGGACAAGGCTTATTGGAAAGCTAGCCACTCCAACAGCAATCATTTATATGGCAGGACACAGATAATATCCATTATCTCTAGCTTAGTCAGGCTGAAATTATGCACAACAAGATGAAAGTGCGGAAAGGTGGATTACCAACAAGTGGCTTTTTGATTTTTACTTTTCTTGTGGCTTCAGTAGCTTCACTGGTTGACTAGCTTCCCAGACAGGAAAGAGTCCAGTCCCAGCCCATTAGAGCCGCTATAGCCTCTCGAGTGGGTTTTAGACCAAGTCAGAAGGGAGCATGTTAAAAATGATGTGGTACAATGCAGATGCATTTACCTTTCAAGCACGTAGGGACTTTTCTGTATTTGAGAACACTTTATATATGTATATTTGTAACATAATCAGAGGCACAGATATGACAGACTTCAGCCTTCCTGTTTTGGTCTTTAAGAGAAATAAAAAGTATACTCCTCTATCAGTAATGTCTCCCTCTGTGACACTGATTATCAACACCATGTCAAAAACAGCTTCTCAACCATGTCAGCTTGCTCTCCATCCTTTTGAAAATTAATCTGTTCTGCAAAGCTTGTTGCCAGTTTGCATGTATCCTGCAGTTTAGGTAGCCATAAAAGTCATAGACAAGAGAAAAGCCAAGCAGGATTCCTACATTTTAAAAATCACAAAGCATGAGCCACCAGATGATTAAGTACCCTGATGTTTTTTGGTTATACGAGACCTTAGAGACTGACAACTCCTATTACACAGTGATGGAGCTGTGCTTCAGCAGGGACATCCTGGACACAATTTGTTACAAAAAGAGGCTGGCAGAAAGGGAAGTAAGGAGATACACCAGGCAAATTCTGTCTGCAGTAGAGCAGCACCTGCATTAGCAGGCGATTGTTCACAGGTAAGATGTTTCCCCCTGTTCCAAACAGTAAGAAAAGCAAATGCGCAAGAAAGTAGAGTATTCTTCTTTATCAAGTGCATTTGTTTAATTTATTTCCCCTTGTAAAAGCAAGGATTACAAAGAAATATGACTGTGTTCTTTCAGCCCATCTTAATAAAGCATTTTATTTTTAGTGATGGTAGAAGATAAGCTGTTACACACTCCTTGGGGAGTAAAGTAACAAAGTCCAGGGCTAAGAGCTGATGAGCACAACATATCAGTGCTTTGCCATAATCATCCCAGAATGTCTCAGGTGACAAATGTGTATCTAATTCAAATATTTCAGTGTGGCAATGCATATAAATATTGATTTTATTTGGTTAGTCACAGCATATTGAAATAACCACACATCACTCAGGACAGAAGATTGAGGAACCACAGCTCACTGATTGTGCAGAGAACATGGTCCTGTGGGTACAGGTTTGTGGCAGGTCATTAATCTTCCATGACGGCTTTTGCATTATGGGGACAGATCTTGACTTCAGCCACAGCTAGAGGAATCTGAGGAGCCCATGCAAGGAGAACTGATCTTCTTCCCTGCATCAGGAATCTCAGGCATATGCCAAGAGCAGCAGAATAAAGACTTTCATTTTAGGCGGGAGAATAGGCAAAAAGAAGATTTTCCCACAATCTTTCTTTTTACTTAATAATTCACAGTCAATCAGATCATTAATTTTAGATGGCAAATGCACTCATCAAGAAAGCCCCCAGGACCTAACAAGTAATACAGTTGACTGTATTGTTACAGCAACCATGAAACAAATTAGCTGTGAATATGATGACTCAGCATTTGCACATACTTTGTGATTGAGAAAGCTTGCAACCCTGCACTTAATTATATTGGATTGTTAATTAATAACAAATGAACAAGAAAGAAATAGTATCTGACCTAAGAAAATTAAGCAAACAAAAAAACCCCACCAGAAGATAAACCTAAGGGGCTTCACCTATTTAGTTCAGGTGGACATCCTTGCCTTGCTAGTTCCCTAACTAATCTTTCACAGCATTTCTTCAGTGCTCATGATCGTAACATTTATGTTCTTCCCATGACAACATTCCTCATAAACTTTTCAAGCCCTTTTCCCTTCTTGTCTGGTAACAACTCTTCCAGTGAGCAGGGGAGTAGCCTGACAACTTCCCCTACATATATCTTCTGCTAATACTTTTCCAGAGAGAAGAATTTTGCTGCACACCTTAAGAATAGCCAGGTAGTTCTGAGCTCCTCTGGAACTCACCTGGAGACCTGCCTTACTATCACCCCCTGCTAACCAAAGGAAAATACATCCCTGGCTCTCAAGTGCCTTGTCAAAGACGTTATGAGGTTGTGTGCTCCAACAGGAGCCCAACCACCTTGCTAGGTCGCAAGCATAGGTTCAGTCAGCAGTACCTCAACCTGTTAGCTTTCAGATTCAGAGTTGTGGCCTTGACCTCCCATCAAAAGCAGTCAGGAAAGGATCTGGAAAGGCTTCCTGCTCAACTCCAGCTGCAGTGATTTATGACAACTCGCTACTGAGGTTAAACTGATGAGGATAATTGTGGATGTATCCTCTTCTGAAAAGAAGGCATCAGTGTTTCCAGAAAGATGAACACAGAAAGAGGAAAGTTACCTCACAAAGTCAATCTGATTTTCTCATCTAAGCACTGAGCAAAGCTCAGCTCTTTGAATTGTTTTAACACAAGAAAAGGAGGTTTCCCAAGATGCCTGTTGGGAACAGCTGTTGCTCCGTGGGGAGAATGCTGGTAAAATCACACCAGGTATCGTGGTTCATGAGATGGATAATTATGTGCCAGTGCTTCTGCCTATGCTTGAGGCCCCTTTGTTTTACTAGCATGGAAGTGCCTGGTGGTTGCAAGGTCTCATTCCTCAGTGATGAGTTCAGGAATCTGCTAATTTAATTTTCTTTTGCTCAGAAGTGTCTTATGGACATTCCTGCTTTCTAACCCTGGGATATAGCTTGAAAAAAACAGTATTTCCTATTGTCTTAATAATGCACATAACGAAAAGCCAGATTTGTAACTATTTTAGTCCAAATTGATATTGCTCATCAAAAATCCTGTGCTATGTTTTTACAGCCATTTTGATTCTTGAGTTTTGCTTTTCCTAGTCAGCACTAAAATCATCACTGATCCAACAAATACTTACGGCTTAAATTAAGGTTGAGTCTACATTTCACAGTAAAGGTAGTGCCTTTCTTGTCCATGCAAGATCATAGTTGCCAAAATGATCCAGGAGAGCAGTGTTGGCGCATTTGCTTATTCTCTCAGCACACAGCATTTTACTGTGCTAGATATAAGAAGGTTCAGGCACAAGATCAAGTTCAACAGGTTCACAAGCTAACACTCATCAGCTGAGCTCTGCTAACTATCCCTACGCCTGGTCTAGACATGGCCAAGTAGTGAGGTAATGCATCTGAGCTTAAAAACCTCAAATAAAGACATATAAGTTAAGTCACATTACCTCACAATTAGATTGGGCTAGAGCATGCACACAGTCAGCTACCAGCTCCTAAAGCTGGCACTTGCTAAGTGACAGTAACTTGCTTGTATCTGCAGTTCCTAATTTTTCCTGGATATTTTCCCTTCTCCCATAGAAAATGTCATATACTCTTTTGAGTCACTACTGGACTAAGGACCTGGAGAAGCATCACAAGCTGCCCTCTAAGCACTCTCTCTGAAATCCCCATGGGAATGAGAAAAAATTCATGATGTAGCTTAAACTTAAAATATTTCTGGGAAAGTTTCCTTTGGAAAAAAAAGAACAAGATATATCTTTGATGCAAGATAACTTCTGGCACTATGTAAACTTTAATAGTGACCATTATCAGGCTTTTTAGGCAAGAAAGCATACACTTTTTATTAACTGTGTGAGCACTCAGTTCAACCTAGAGAACAGCAGTTGTGGCAATCCTGTGTAACATTATTTAATTGTAGTGTAGTAAAAGTCATCAGAGTGCACTGTGGGGTGCTAAATCTGATAGAAATGTCAGATTTCAAGTGGCCTGAAACATAACTAGTTTCAAACTACAGGGTTTTAGTGCACAGGGTTATATCACAGGGATAGGCTATGAACAAAATTATCTTAAATCTCCTTATTATCTTAAAGTTATCTTAAACCTCCCAGCTTTCGGGGGCTGGCTTATTCGCCACTCCAGAAAACATGCTATTCAAATTAAAAACAAATAAAAAGTTATCATTAAAGCCATCTTCATCCCATTCTCAGCTTGGGGTGGCAGAGGGTTTTGAGTTGAATGCTGTCCTACTCAGAACCACGAAGATTAAAGGACGCTCCTATAAAACCACCCATCGGAACCACCAGGTACACCTCCCAGCTTAATCTCCTGCGGCAGCAGAGTGCTATTCACACAGCACTGATCCTCCCAGTCCTTGTTCCTGTCCTTGTTCCCATCCTCCCTTCTGTTTTGTCCTCCTGTACACTCTGAGGTTTTGGGGATAACAAAAGCGCTTCACAACTTCAGAGCAGGCAGGAGAGAAATCCACACACCCAGAGCTGCTTCTGAAACTTGCTCTGTCCCCCGCACCTCCCGCAGAGTTGAGAGAAGCCCCCAGCAGCACATGGGGGTTCGTGATGGGAGTCAGCAAAGCAAAGCATCAGAGGCTCCTGGACCGGCTCCCAACACCCAGATTACACTGACTGAGGATTCTTCTACGCTGTGAAAGATTTCAGCTGCCACTTCAGGCACTCCCCACAGCAGAGCAATATGCTGGCTTTTTGTTTGAATTTGTAAGGATATGAATGTTCCCACAATAAGCAAATAATCACCTGAGCCAGCTAAAAGCTTTCTTTCTGCAGCTCTGAATTACGTCCTCCTCGGGCAGGGAGGCTGATTCTGGTTGACACTGTTCACATAAACATCACTGCAGATATGTCTCCGCTTTCAGGGTATCTGTCCCTGACCCAGATTTGGTACACCTTTCCTCTTCCACTAGCAAAGCAGACCTTGCTTTCCAGTTCCCTTCTCACCCTTCATATATCTCAGACACAATTTACTCACAAAGAAAGCAGAAATACTCAGCAGGGCTCAGTACTTCAAGCCAAGACAAAAAAACTCCGGTCCAAGTATGTGCAGCTTTTTCTTTTGTCGTTTCTTTTTTCTTTTCTCTCTTTTCTCTTTTCTTTTTCTCTCTTTTTTCTTTTCTTCTTTCCTTTCCTTTTCTTTTCTTTTCTTTTCTTTTCTTTTCTTTTCTTTTCTTTTCTTTTCTTTTCTTTTCTTTTCTTTTCTTTTCT
>JBCJKH010058820.1:0-10677 GCA_039877255.1 Loriculus beryllinus
CTGGACCGATTGACCCTTGGGCTGTGAGCCAGAAAACAGAAAATATAAGGGATGAACTTGGTGGTAACGACCCCATTGCATTATTCAGCTCACAGCTAGAAGGATCCCACCAGGGACTTATCATAGTGATTTGAGGTCTCTGTTGCCTAAATGCTGAAGTTGGTGAGACAGCTGGTGGGAATACACCTGATTGTGCTGAACTGGGTAAGCAGCAGGAACTGAACGTTCCCAAGAACTGAGGGATATATGCCTACTTTATAGCAGATTCAAATAATATCTCCTCATCAGGGGACATGGAAAGCAGTAAGACACAGAGGCTAGTCCAGATTGGCCATAATATGTGGACCCCATAAACCATCCTCTGACAACTGTGGCCCAACATGTTTTATACCCAGGGCAGCGTAGCAGCTGGGTGAAGCAGGATGCTCAGTCCTGTATGACACTGATTTAGGCCTAGATATAAAGGGAAATCTGTACAATTTATGATTCACCTACTGCTTATACAACTCTTTGGAAACTGAATTGCCTGAATGAGTTTGTAGGTTAGTAACTTGCTTTCTTAAATGTATAAAGACTTTATTTGCTTTCTTTTTACTTTATTTAAGTGATGCTAAACTATGCATTTTGTACAGAGCAGAAAAACACTCAAACTAAGAAGCAGTATCAAGAAATATACTCTTGCTGCAACAACTCTGTCAGTGCTGTAATACAGACTTTCCTCCTCTGAATGGTGCTACAGTCTCAAAGTCTCCAGATCAGTAAAGTTCCATGGTATTGCTAAGTGATAAATGCTAAAAATACAGTAATTATTGGTTAATAAGTGTGTATTTCATGCCTATAATAGACTAGCATTTGACAGCTCCAGGATTTTAAAATGCTTTGCATTCACAATGCAGAACATGAAGATACTCCTACCATAAAGATGTGACCACAAACTTGCTCTTAGATGGGTGCAAAGCAGAGAAACAACACAGCAATATTGGCAAAATGGATCAGTATCCATTGGTGGTTTTTATAGCCACCTTGTTGGAAGATCTCTCTACTTTCACCAGACTATTTCACACGTTAATCTTAAATCCCAGCTAACAATGTAAGCTAAATCCCTTCTTGGTATTCCCAAAAAAAACCCTCCTCCCACTCTTTCCCTTTCACCACTTGGTACAACCAACCAAACACATCCTGACCTGAAAGATCTTGTCAAGAGAAGCAGCCAGAGGGTCACTGAATGTATCATGTTTGGAATCGGGTTTTTCCCTTTTCAGTGTTCTCTCTCCCCCTTCTAACATTTGACAGAAAACAGGGTGAAAAAGAGGGCAGAAAACCAGGGTGGTGCTCAGGCCATTTTGGTGCTGTGACGATATGAAGCTGGAAACATAACGCAAAGGTCACCCTCCCTCTTCTCTCCCACCTCCTCTTCTGTACCAAGAACTGCATGATAAACCTCTCCCTTGTGCATAAATTAAGAGCTGTTTTTTAGCATTAACCTCATTTCTATAGGGAGTTATCAGCTGCCTTGTTTAAAACTGGATACTCACAAACTATTAGGAGGTTTAATCCTATTTCCCAAATAAATTGCCACAAACTGGCAGGCAGCAGATGGGTACCCGTGAATGAGAGGTGAATGCCACAGCCACCCTCTCATGCTGTACTCTGATGTTAGAGCCCCGGGCTACCACAGCTCATCTCCCAGGCTCCAATTCAGACAAATGCTGGGGTTTGTTGCTGTTGTTGTTATTATCATTATTATTATTAGTATTATTACTTTATTTCACAGTAATGTTTGTAAATCACAGCAGCAGCACGATAACAGCAAGCTCACCCCATCCAACAGTATGTAAATATTTCCTCACGGGAAATGAGATAGAAAATTCATATCTGCAGATCTCCAAAGGTCACTTAAGCATCAGTGTGTAAACACCGGCAATCTGCATCCCAGCTGCTTCCAGCAATAATTCCTGCTTAGGTGCTCACCAGGCGTGGAGATCATGGTAAGTGAGGTGTACAAATGTGGATGACAAAGAGATGGAGGGCAGACTGAGACGGAGAGCATGAGAGACCAAGATACCAAACAGCAGAGGTGAGAAAGAGCTAAGCTGCAACAAGGGTGGTTCTTCAGACACAGAGTTTGGTGGCCTGAAGTTATGCTAAAGGTACTTGCTAAAATAGTCATCTATGTGTGTCACAGTTGTTTTGCTCCAGGGTATTTTCTAACTTTTAGCTAAATACATTCTTCCTGGTTCTTTACCACACCAGACAGGCAATTTGCTCTTTAAGAATAGGTGTAAAAAAGAGACTAAAAACCTTCAAGAAACATTACACACTTTCAGCCTGGCTGAAGGTACTTCGCCGCAGTTCAAGGGATGGGTCCATCACCTCTGTAGCTCACCCTTTAAGTCTTCCTAAGGAAAAGGTTACCTTCTCCTTTCCCACACATAGGAAGAGCTTTGTAGGGTCATGCTCATGCCAGGTTCTAGATTCATTACAGCAGCATTAGTTTTCTCTCTGACACCTCTCTGACTACTCTCTCTCTCAGCATACACGTTACGTGGGCTTTCTTCTGCTACTTGCATGCTGAGGTCTCTTGCCCAATGTTGTCTTGTGCCAAGACATCAAAGGGTTCAACAGACGGGGTCCACACCATGCTTGTTTGCCCTCCCTTCCTGGTGTTGTCCTTCTCCACACCCCAGCCCAATGATTTCCTGGTGTACCTCTGATCTCCGTTTGGCCTTTAATTGCCTACAGCCTTCTGACCTTTGTCATTTGCTTGAAGGTACTTGGAATATAGCTCTTATTTCTCTTTCTACTGTCAGTACAGAAGTACTTCTGGATGAGTTGTCAACTTGCTCTTTAGAATTCACCATCAGATAATCATAGAACGCTTTGAGTTGGAAGACACCTTGAAAGACCACCTAGAGAAGTTTTCTTGCTACCTGTGCCCTGTAGGATGATATATCTTTTTTCTACTCTCTAGGTTTTTTGTCTCTCAGGCCAAAACACCTAACTAGCTCATAAAGTCTATGCACTGGCTAGGGTTAAGAGCAAGACTGGCTCACTTGGAAGGAAAATGCAGGTAGAAGACACTGCTACGAGTTACTCATCCTAAGGCTATACAAATCCAACTCATTCAAAATGTGCTCAAGCATAATCAAAGTGAGATTTGAGCCTTTGAGTGGGGACAGATAATGGGGAACAGTGAGGGAAGGAAGGTGCAACTGGCATGAGATCTCATCTGTGACTCAAAAGGGCTGCAGCTGGTGGTTCTTCTTCATTTGCAGTCTGAGAAGCACAGCCACAGAATGTATCAGGGTAATGCATGTGATGGGTTTAAGACCTTAAGAGCTCAGTAGGTGGGTAGATGGTCCTGAGAGATGGTCTCAGTTATCTTTTTACTAGTTACGTAGATGCAATGGTTAAAAATGGAACATTTTGGTTGGTGTTTCCCATGGAAGAGGAGGTTTTACACTGTATTCTGTATCTGATTTAATTTAGAAATCCTTCTGCTTTGCCAGGGTTCCTTTTGGCTGACACATTTGATTTTCTTCATTGTCTCTGATTTACATTTTCTACTCAGCCAACAACTCATACAGTTCTTTATGGTTATATGTCCTTTGTCTTAAAGGCTATTTATTTACAACTCTGGAGTGTGATCTATTGCCATCATTTATCCTAAAGCATATTAAAAAGAGGATTGACATGATAAGAGACGTGACTCTCAGAGAGGAAAACCTTTTGCCTTTGTTAGCTGGATGCAAAGTGTTGCTTTGCAGTAGGTGAAAGATAATGTGGTTTTGTGTGTGTGTGTGGTTGGTTGTCAGATCCTCTCCTCTGTGATTCTGTGCACTGGAGAAGTATCTATACTTCCCAGTGGATTTGCAAGGATCAGTGCATAAAGAGGCACATACCACTGAGTGTTGGTCCTGGACTGCAGGAGCCAAGAAAATGGGTGGAAGGTGCTGATATAGAGACCCAAATATCTCTGTAAGATTGATTTCAAGGTTTTCTTTAAGCAGGTACCGAACTTGGAGTACCCTAGAGAGTGTGATTAAATGTTGTGAAAATGTCACAGCATTTTGGTGGATACAAATCTTTGCCTTTCCATCCAGCCCTCTGGCAAAACACTGTGCAAAGGACAGCAAACCCCACATTACTCTTGTGAAGCAAGTTATTATTGCAGCCATTTCTGGTCTGGGAATGGGAGCTCAGGCTTGTTCAAAGTCACTAGCTTCAAGATCATACCAGTAATCAGTATGAGTTTCATGAAACCTTATTCCCCCTCCTAACTTCTTGATGAAAGAGCTTTCACCTCCTTCTACGTAAGTTTTATAATGATGTCAATATTGAACTAACATCAAGCTTTCTCACCAGGTTTTTCTCCAGGCTTTCTCCCTCCCTTTCTCTTTTTCTCTCTTGACAAACGTTCATTGGTTCTATCAAAAAAACTGCAGTGAAACCTGTAGAATTTATTTATAAGAATCATAGAATCATAGAATGGTTTGGGTTGGAAAGGACCTTAAGATCATCCAGTTCCAATCCCCTGCCATGGACAGGGACACCTCACACTAGACTGTGTTACCAAAGACTCCATCCAACCTGACCTTGAACACTGCCTGGAGTGGAGCATTCACCACTTCTTTGGGCACCCTGTGCCCGTGCCTCACCACCCTCACAGTAAAGAGCTTCTTCCTTATACCAAACCTGTTCAATAACAGGGTTTTATCTTGAGAACCCCTTTGCAATAAATATATTTCAAGTCCCTCTAAGACTGTTGTACTGGTCTGACAGCATAAACCCCTTCCAAGACAGCCTCTACAGAGAATTATCTTCCTATCTGTTATCCTTCTTGATAAGGCTTTGAAAAGACTGCATTCGTACACTAGCATGTAGAGTGTCTCCAGTGTTGCTTTGATCCATGGTCACTTCAGTATCTGTGGAATGTAATGCTGATAAGAAACTTGATACATAGAGATGTGGTGATCTATTCTGCTGAGGCTGCAGAGAGATGTAAGATGGGGCAGGAAAATCTCTGCTCAGCCTGCTCAACATGCTGCCCACAGTAGGTAGGTCAGCACTTTGGACTTGAGATGTCTGCCAGAATCTTTCTAAAATGGTTGATCAAATCCTGTTTAAATCGACAAAGTGAGGGAGACACTCATCTCACAAACTTGCCTTTTAATAGTATTGAAGCAGCTTTTATCATCACCGCAGTAGTACCCAGAGACATTCACATCATGTTTTTGAGTGTTTTCTGAGATGTCAAGAAATATAATCACAGTGAAAGGTGTTTTCCAGAAGTTCCAGGCTGCATTTCCATGTCATGTCACTGTTGCACAGCATCCTCCTCATCTTGGGGTGATTCAGAGCTAGACTTTTCCCAGGGTTTTTTGGTCATGGTCCAAAGTGTCAGCGATGTTCAGGACAAAAACAGATGTCCTTTGAATTCTTCTTTCTCTTGGTATCCCAGGCTGTGAAAATGTGAAGAGTGGGTTTTAGGAGAGTTTTTCGAAGGATTGTAATCTATTTTGTCTCCATATCAGGCATTGGGATGACAGGAGCAGCTGTAAGGGTCTTGTTTCTAAAGGAAGCAAAATGCTGACATGACAGAAAACCCAAACCTTTGCGCATCTGGGTCATTTGAAAGTCTGCAAAGTCCATCTTAGTGTGGAAGATTTGGACGCTTTTTGCTTTAAGAACTAGAAAGCCAAAGAAGTTACTTGGTCACCATCTGTAAGCATGCCTTTAACATTTCAGAAGACCTATAGAAGATACACTTTTGACTCAGGGGGTTTAATTTCTGAAGGCTTTATGCCACATAACATTGAAGATCATCTTTATATGACATTAAGTGTGTAATAGGCATCTCCGAATGCCCACTGGGGAAAAAAATGTGAAGATGTGTGCAAGCTAACAAAGATTAAATACTTCTCATCTAGTGTAAAATACAAAAGGGCTCAACAGATGGATATTGAAGTTGGATGCGTGTGAGCTAGAGATCAGTGTTGTATTTATAACCATGAAGGCAGCTACTAGATGGGAAAAAACTATGTAGGGAAGAGATGCTCAGAATTTTTCAGTCTAAGCCACTCTTAAAAAGTAGGTGTTGTTTCTATTGGAATGCAGTGGCTCCATATGAAAGCTCATGGATGCCTTCAGTGCTCCACACTATGTCTCAAAGTCCTTCCAAACTTCCACTTTTCATTAGTAATGGACATAATAATTGAGATGAAGCTCCTTCTCTTATGGAACATCTCCTTTGGAGAACTATCTTGAAGGATTTTGATGCCAAACACAGTAATTTTCTGCTGAAAAGAATTATTTGCAAACATGGCAATTCCTGACAGATATTAGTCATTGGAGGGACATCACAGCATGGAGACACATTGAAGGGTTAGTAGTCCTTCAAAGAGGTTTCTCAGGTTTTTGTTTCTTCAGAGGGTATGGCTGTGTGTTTGACTACAAACTACGTAGTCGTTTGTAGCTACTATGTTGGGTATTGTGGTATAATGAATCATAGAATCCTAGAATCGTCAGGATATGAAAGGACCTTAAGATCATATGGTTCCTATCCCCTGCCATGGGCTGGGACACCTCACACTAGACCATGTCACCCAAAGCTCTGTCCAGCCTGGCCTTGAGCACTGCCAGGGATGGAGCATTCACCACTTCCTTGGGCATCTTGTGCCAGGGCCTCCCCACCCTCACATGGGAGAACTTCTTCCTCATATTTAACCTGAACTTCCCCTGTTTCAGACTGTACCCATCAATCACCCCTTGTCCTATCACTACCATCTTGGCTGGTTGATTCCTACTGATGCCCTGTGAATAGGCATCCATCTTTGCTTATGTCCAGGTACGGGCACGAAAATAGTTTCCAACTGCAGCTGATCAGGGAAGCCAGAAAATATCTAGGAACTAAATATTCCTCTATTTTTTGTTCCATAGGAAATTTAAACTTGCTTGCTAACCCAGCTACAGCCTGTGATGACACAGCAAACCTGCTTAAGAGCATTAGACAGTATGCCAGCATTTATCCACTCAGCAATGACTCTTAATTCCCATTACATTCAAATCCCCATCTTTTGCTGCAGCTTGATTACAACGGTGATTAATTTTAAAGTCAACATATTTACCCCAAATACAACATCATTAAAAAGACTAAACATAAAAGTGCATATTTACAAATATCTTAACTTGATGTGATTAGAACAAACAGCCTCCTCTATTCTTGTTTGGATACACGCAGATGAGCCCAAGCTTCTTTTCCACCTTTATATTTTCGTACCAATAGATGGCACTAGCATTTTCTCCATCTTTTACTACAGTGTAAGATTTCCATATGATACTTACTGCCCTTGCTTGGATTTTCAAAGGGTTGAATTGCTCATTTCCAAAGGGATGTTTTATCCTTGGAACATATATAATATCACTTCAGTTTTGCTTTCAGCTAATAAATTTCTGCATACTTCATAAAACCTCAATGCCATGAGACTTTTTCCCATTGTGAAAACAAAATGAATTGTAAGTTTTCATTTCCATACTGATGGGAGAGTTGCCCATAAAAAGCCTGCAGGATCTCAGTACAGGGTGCCTTTAAACTTCCATGGCTTTTCCTCCATCCTCAGTATGAAAACAGAAAGGGGTTGCTCCATTTCAATTATAGTTTTATTTGAAGAATGATCAGCGGGTTGCATGAAAAGCAGAGAGATTAAAAAGTGTGAATAAGATTCTCAGTTTATTTTACTTTATCCCATAAACTCGGAAACTGGTTGAGATTCCCTTCTCATGCAATGTATGCCAGCTTAGCCTTTCTAATTAAACCCATACTTTAGGAAAATGTGTTTTAACATTCTAGAGGTGTTCTTGTCTGTTGCCAGTGTATGGGCCTTGTGAATTAAAGAGAAAATTCAGATGGTCATTGTCATCCCAAACCATTTATTTTCATATGCCCGTGCTTAGGAAAGGCTGATGTTGTGAATGGCTCCTCCAGTGTTAGAGAGTATTGATGGATTTGTATTTCAGAGGGTATCAGGAGTAAACAGGGTATAGATTCAGTTAATTGCCTTGTCAAAGCATCTCTGCTTTGACAGAGAAAACCTGAAAAGATTCCCCAGTTCCCCTGCTGCTAACAAAAGTGGTGTTTCTCCAACTTGAGAGGATATGCTAAAGAGGACTGCAGAAATGTCTTCCTCTTTTTGCTATCATCTGCTACATACTGAAGAGGATTCAACAGGACCTCAGATGGATCCATCAACCGAGACAGACTGTGGAGTCTAATTAAGAAACATGCAAATCTTCTTATACGCACACATTGGTCATACTCTCTCCACTCCCACCCACTCCATATGGGTTTAGGACACAGCCATGAGTTAAATGAAGGTTGATGATGGGAAAGTCCCCCTTGTGTTGTTCTAACATCAGGTCATGCCTAACAAGTTATGACACGAACCCAAAGGACCAAGTAAGTGGGTCCTGGCCCCTGTGACATTCATTCTTATCAGATCTCTGTATTACTGATAGATCTGCTTCAATGTGGCAGGTAACTGTCAGCTGGGCCAGGGCAGCAGCATCTTGCATTTGCAATTTAATGCCTACAACAGTTGCAGTGTCTTTGTTCGCTAACACAGGACTAATTAACATGCCAGTTAAAGGCACCTGGGCTTTGACACGGGAGCAAGCAGAAGGCTCAGAAATTAAACCACTACAATTAATTATGTTTGCCTCTTTGAGTAAGGTACCGGTGTCCTGGGATTTCCTGTCTGTCTTCATTCCCTTTGTTCATCTTCCTTCCTGGTAATAAAGTGACACTTGTAGAAATTAACTTGGTGGAAATTGATTAAAGGTGGACATTGTTTGCCCATGATGGTAATTGTCTACAATGCCTGGTGATGGGAAAATGTGCACATACAGATGTAGGAACATGCATATTCATTTTCTCTGCTCAATCTAGAAGTGTTAGGAGGTGAGTCAAGGAAGAGAAATAAAATGAAGGTTACATGGAAGGAAAGTGAGTTCAGCAGCAGCATCGAGTGAGACAAAGTATTCCACAAGTGTTGCACCCAACTGAGCCAACACAGTAAAAAAAACCCCTATAGTGTGTTACAGAATTGGGTTTGATGGCTGTGCCTTAAGGTTTCTTGTAATTAGCATGAGTTTTGACTTTGGCCTTCTTTCCTCCTCCAGTTTATGCCCAAGGATTGGATCAAGCACATCCACTTGAGATTCATCCTGTTACAACCTGAGTGGGAACAAATCTTTATTTTTCCTTCTGATTTGATACTACCAGAAGATGAACATGAGGAGAATCTTTCTGGCCATATGGTTTCCCTGTTCCCTAATGGTTCCCTGTCCCATCCTTTGGCCACCCTTTATAGGGGAAGGAGAGCTCTGTTTGCCTGCATCCATCTTTCATCCAGTGAAAATGGAAAGAGGAGATGAGGGAGTCCAAGATTGCAGATGAAAGCAGGGATTATCCTTTACAATTTGTCATTGCACCCATGAGCTGTTGCTAATGGGTTTAGCCTGATAGCCAAGTGTTATCAGAGGCTGTTACAGATGACTACTCGAGAAAACAGGTAACAGAGGAAAGCTGATTGTGGAAAAACACAAAGGGCAAAAAGCATGCAAAACCTATGAGCTGAAATTAGTCAGGGAGTAAGCAGGCCCTGTTCTGATAGTTGAGATCCCCGTTGTCTAATAAGACTTCAT
Source organism: Loriculus beryllinus (assembly GCA_039877255.1). Lineage (NCBI taxonomy): Eukaryota > Metazoa > Chordata > Aves > Psittaciformes > Psittacidae > Loriculus > Loriculus beryllinus. Next base: position 9,703 of record JBCJKH010058820.1, read on the forward strand.
AATTCTTTATATTATTAGCAGAGTCTGAGATCTTAAATGAGAAAGAAAGAGCAAAAAGCAGAAATAATTTTGGAATGCTTCAGCTCCATAAGGAATTTGAAAAAATGAGTTTATCTCTCTCTAACATCATTGTATCTCTCTATTCCTTTAATTTCGCTTTTATTCATCACCAACACAAAATAATCTGAAGTATTTTTAACACTTTTTCAGTGCATATTTTTGCACTTTTTTATGCATCCGTTTGCATAATAATTTCCCCCAAGTCCTTATAAGGATTGCAATAATCCCTTCATGTTAACTTTTATTATTTGATTTCCAACTTCCTCATCTCCAAAGCAAGGGCATGGGGAAATATGTGTACTAACAAATAGAGCTCACAGCAATTGCTACTGAAAGTGATCATCAAAAAAGGTAAGTTTGGTATAGGTAAGTTTGAATAGGTAGAGAATAGGTAAGTTTGACCTATTATAATTTGACCTTACCTATAAAGAATAGGTAAGTTTGACCTATTTCACCAGGGTAACAGTATTCACACAGGTACGTTTCTATCAGCCTGGGTTGCAGCCTTGAGATCATAAGGGCAGAGGAATTGGTTGAGACCAAGCATAAGTAACCTGTCTCTGCCATCAGTCAAATCAGGATGTCAAGGAAAGAGTAAGAAAAGAGGAAGTAGAGGTGATACAGACCCAATTTTCTTCTGTCTTCCAACCATTTGGAGTTCACACCTGAGCCTGTTGTAGCTTGTCTGTTTATTAATTGGCAACAGGAATCTTTTCTAGTGTTCTTGCAGTTCAAAGGATGGCCTGAACCCAAACTGCAATTCTGCAAGCAAAATAATCCCTTGAAGAAGCTCTTCAAAGCTATAACTGTACTGATTTTGGTAGGATAAAGTTAATTTTCTTCATAGTAGCTAGGATGGGGCTGTGTTCTGGATTTGTGCTGGAAACAGTGTTGATAACAGAGGGATGTTTTGGC
>JBCJKH010058822.1:0-11315 GCA_039877255.1 Loriculus beryllinus
TGCACCTCAACAGGTTGCCAAGAAGCTAGGTCTGAAGATGAATGAGGTGGACTTCTATGAACCGTTTATGGATGAGCTAAATAGCAAATACAACAAAATGAAGATATTTTTTTCCCCTCCCTCTAGAAAGAGAAAACTAAACTAATGTTTAGAATCTCAGATGATTACGATCCTACAATATCTTCTCAAAATACATATCTACAGCAGTAAAGCAAGGTATAAAATCCCCTGTAATTTGTTTCCTTCACAGATCTTTAAGTCAATTGCTTGTGTTCTGCTCTTACTAGCAAAGAGCAACCATTTCTGCCTGCCTTTCAAAAGCAAAAGCTTTGAAGAGGTAATGTTTCCTTAAAAACCAAAACAACCCACCCTCAAAATGTCTGCAGGCAGTTCCATATCTCTTTGATATTTCTGTCTAGAAGTCATCCAGTCCTAGAAACCTTATTTCATAAATCTTGTCCTGCATCCTTAATTTTTGATGTTTTATTGTGAATCTAATTGCTTTTTAAGATGTTAGATAAAATGGAAAACCTCAGTGTTTCTGCTAGAGATGAAGTGCTGCCAAATAGCGCTGAATAATTATCTTTCCCATTTTCTGCATAATGTCTCTCACAGACACACTCAAAAAATACAATATTCTGCATGCAACATTATTTTTGTAAAGACATAAAATAGTGATTAACCTAAAATGCACCACAGGAATAGATTTAATTCACTTAATATTCCCGTGGAACAAAGCAGTTGTAGAAAACATATATGCAAAATGAATGGCTTTGACTACTACAACGAATAGACATGAAAGGCAAACACTGCTACTTAGTACAGGCCCTAATGAAACTGGCTAAAGGCACATCAGTTCTAGCCACCACCTGTCATGCAGCACATTTTACTTGAAGAGTAACGTGTGTCTTTTACTAAAAAAGAATATTCAATTAAAAGCTTCGGTTTTTTTTCAGGATACGAACTTAGAACGAATCAGCTTCTGAAAAAAAAGCTTTCTGACTACCTGCAAGTTCCACATTTCAGCCAGCTCTACTGTTAAACTGTACTCAAACACTTTCAAACTTTAATCTCCTGCCTAAAGAGTATTAAAAGACACACACACACAAACCCAAAACCAATTTTATGTCACAGTAGTGCTTAAAATGCACCTTCGCTAACTCAACTGTGAGCGTAATAGTTAAGGCAGAGACACAGCATCCCTTTTGCCACATAAAATGGGAAATGTGAACATGGAGATTTGGAGAAAACAGTCAAGAAATACAGTACTTCCACAGACTAAGCCTACAGACACATCTGAAGTTCTCTGCTTTATGTTGTCTCCCTAGCGATAATACTTAAACTGAAGAATAATGGACTTTTCTAGTCATTGGATTAACTGGAGAGACAAAGAGTAAAAAAGTAAATGTCTGGATTATAGTCAGGTAGCTAAAAATATAAGTTTATAGTATAAGCCAAATAAAAGGAAGAAAAGTCAGAGTTGGACTTCATTTTATGAGAGTTTTGAAGCATTTCATTTTGTCTAAGCTTGAAAAAATCTGCAGTACAAGAAATACATCTTGGGATGCTCAGGCCTATAGTGATTGTATGCGTTATTTCTGCACTGAAACATTCGAAAAAAAAAATCTTACACTGATACAAGCTTGCTTTATTTAGGGTTAAGTTCAGTAATCTTGTTTCTCTGACCAAAAAAGCAATGACAATGTTAATAAAAGTACACCCAACATTCACACATCAGCTTTGTCTGTGATAGAAGAACAGTACAAAGTTTGCAGTCAGCTAATGAGTATGCAGAGGTTCTCAGCTTCTCATTTAGAAACCCCTTCTACAGGTCAGCTCAAGATGCATTAATCCATGGAATGCATTTTTTGGTGCTAGTATAAATACAATTGTTGTGGGATGGAATCCAAAATAATTATGTGTACAAGAGAGGATGTGTGTATCTGAGCTGGACTGCTAACAGCTAACAGAATGCCATTTACTGGATGAGGCTTATGTTATTTACATTTCAACACATTCACTAGGGAAAGGCAATTTTCAAACTGTTAAGTCAACTTCAAGATTATCTGAATTCAACTCTTCTTATTGTAACCAGCCATATTATTTCGTTAATGGCAAGGTCTGTTGAGGTCAAGACTCCCATAGATAGCATAACGACAGTTTTTCAATTAATCCTTCCTATTCTTTAAGTACAGTAATAACAAATGGGTGCAAATCAATAACTTCCAATGAAAAAGATAAATTTCTGAAGTGAAATAACTTAGTTTCCTTCTGTTCCAGCCAAAGTGACGAAATCTGCCCCAGTAAATTCTGCTAAGGACTCCAGTACTGCAGTAGATGACCTTAGATCCTATACATATACCATACATCTCATAAAGAGGCATAATCAATCTCTAAACCTCTTGGCCTGGTCCAGTAATCAGAAGTTGTCCAGCAATTAATTCACACAGTATGACAGGCAACACTAGACTGCACTGAGAGACTGCTGCATCCCTCAAAGGTTAAAGAGATCTCTTACATTCCTTTAAAGGACAAACAGCTGAAGGTATAGCACTGGCCAACAGTTACAGTGTAACAGTTGAAAAATTTTATTTCTAGAGCTTTTTTCCTCCATCAATTTCTGTCCCCTGCCTTGCTCTCCCCTCCTACTCCATTTTCCCAAATCTCTGCTCCCTCAAAATAATGAAACAAATCTGTTTATATACAGATCTACTAAATAGTAATCCTGGTTATATTTAGAAAACAACTACATCAGCAGAGGAGAGGAAAGAATTCTGACTCACTAGAGAAAAGCTGTAACACTATTAATTAAATTGTGTCCACAGTGTCTTGGTTCACTCAGCTGTGAAGGATTAAGTAAGCCTCCAGGGCAACATTAATGATAAAGTGCACAATGTTGGGGAAATGCAGGTGATACCTGAAGATTGTGTGAATTATGTGTCCCAGCTGTTGATTGACCTAAGTGAAGGCATGGAAAAGGGAGCATGAGTGTTTTAAATTAACTTACCCCAAACTGCAGATGAAGAGCATCTAAGATTCTACTTTACAGTATTTATGTTCTTTACTGATACAGGATTTCTATCCTCATTATTGCTCTATATTTATAGCTTTTTTTCTAATAGCATAAAAATTGTTAACCAAGACATCAGCAGAGCACCCTTTTTTGTTCTTTATACACATCAGAAAAGATTACTGACCACATTTGACTGAATCTTGACATTCTGTATCACTACTTTGCAGCAAGATCTTCCATATGTTACTGGAAGACTAAGTTCCAGGTAAATTACATCAGACCTACTAAGTATTATTTCACAGTCTTCTCTAACAATCTTAAGCCAACAGATCTTTTCACCTATCACTATATATATAGGAAGACAAACAGAACCAAGAAATCAAAACCATGAAACAGCTTCTAAATGCATATTTTTGCTTAACACAGACAACTGAAAATAGCTGGACTGAGAGCCGCGAAACAAAGAACATATGGGGAAAACAGAATTATGGTCAAGCCCCCTTTGCATGATCAGAAACATTATCCCTGACCTAAGATGATGTCCTAGGTTTACCAGTAGCAGTCAATTTTTCTCCTTCTTAGAAACTGGTGCAGCACTATGTTTTGACTGGTCTGGACTGGCATGAGCAAAGCCACATGTGCTACTCACATGATGATCACCACGACAGATGATCACTTCTTCCTCAGCACAACTGATTAAATGCTTTTACAAGATCTTGCTGTCCTGGAATCGTGGTTGAGACTATGAGCCAGGGAAGCACTCATTGATAAATAGAAGTTCATATTAAAAAAAGCTGCAGTTAATAAGCAACAGGATTTGTTTGAAAGACAAATTGTATCAGTTTATGAAAGGTAATAATGGCTACTCATTTGGAATTAACAGCCTGGACTTTTGAGTTAGATATGTGCATAGCACCAGACTGCACTCATTGGACACTCTGCATCTGGGAAAGACCATAACTAGAAAGCTATGATCTTAAGTCATTGCCTCCTTGGTCAAGGTGGTAAGCGTTTTTCACAGATAAAAGATGATCTAATTAATGAGTAGTGAGAACAGGGTTACTTAGCTTACAAGCAAGCCATGAGTCAAACAGATGAGCCAAGAGCTATTGCATGAGTGCACTGCCAACAGTTGAGACAGTTACTGTGATTGTTTTTGGAAACTGATCATTGTCAAACTAAAATTAAGCAGGCCAAGTTTGGGGTGGGGATAGGCACAATAAATGAAACAATAAGTATTTTTATGCACCAAATCCCTGTTACTATTCTAATCTCCCATCGTCTACCAGAGACCTGCAAGCATCAGAAAACATCAAGAAACAGTCTTTTGTGGAGAGCTCCATTTTCTGCTCCCCATTTGTGTTTGATCTACAGTGCTTACCCAGGGGGTCCTATACTCTATTTATCCCTGAGTGGTCATAATATAGTAATATAGTAGCTTCTGAGAATGCTACTACAGATATTAAGTGCAACAAGTGGGATTGCAACTAAAAATGAATGATATTAATGCACTCTGAGGAGTTTTACAGTGAAAGCAAATAAACCCCTCAATTATCCCACAACTTCTGAATATCAGTCTACATGATCTAGATCTTCTCTTCACTGCTTAGGAAACTGTACGTCCAAAACGGCTGTAGTCTAAACAAAGCTGGTCACAGGGCCTTCGTCTATGCTCTTTAACAAAAGGTGAAGTTTCTCAACCAAGCTAATAACTTATGAACTAACTTGACAGCTGTATCTCTGATCCACCTATTCTGGTCCACACAATAAAAGATTATGTGCTGGGACTACAGGAGCTTAATCAAGATATGTGTAAGATGACAGAAAAGTTATTTATGAGTAACTCTGGGACTCCATAACTTTCAAGAGCAAAAGTGGCTTAGAAATATAGGACAAGAACATTTAAGTAAAAAAAATTAACTTTCACAATGCATTTCACAGGATCAGGAGCACTTTTTCCTTTCACCACGAGTAGATTAATATTGTCTTTAACCTAACCAATTGTGTTCTATTTGTTTGCCTGATAGCCTTGAGTGCTCATTAGCACAGAATTGATTTTCTGCTCTGGCCTCTGTTATTCAATCACTTGTCAACCTTATCTCAGGAGAACAGGTAATCATTGCAGCTGAAAGGGTCAGGTTTGTCTGCTTGGCATATTTAAACATACCCCTTGTAAATATGGTCTTCAAGAACATGAAAGTTTACACCTTCTGGTGAGATGGTGGATTGTCACAGGCTTATTACAAAGGCCTGTTTCACAGTCTGCTCAGAAATACTATTTATGTATTAAAGTTCTAGAAAGAAACAGAGTTATATCTAGGTGGGGTTTGAGGGCTTTTTCAGGTTTGATGTGGGGATTTCTCCCCTGAGCTTGTGGAACAGGGTGCTTAAGGTTTTGAAGAGATGAGTACCATAATTTCAACCAAACAATTACAGGAAAGAACCACAAGCAAACAAAGTCAACAGATGTTTCTTATTATATCATGGCAGATTTGTCAATGTATCAAGGAAGAAAAAATTCTATTGCTTTTTCACTTGGTGTACATATATTCTACTTTATACGTTAATATAACGAGATAACTCCAATGGTTTCAGAGAACTTACAGCCTCTAACGCAACTGTCTTATGGAGAAAAATAAGCAATAGTATTTTAGAAAAAAAAAATTGTCATTTCCTTAACATGTAGAGTAAGTATTCCAAGGGAAATTTGATCAAAATAAAAACTCCTCCTATATTGTGACTGCAAGTTTAAGCAGATATTAACAGAACAGACACTCAGAGTTCATAAACAGGTCAAATCTGGGCACGAGAATCAATCCACAATCATGTAACGACATTACAGTACCAGAGGGAACTTTAGCTGAATTTTAAGTTTCGGGTAGTACAAGATACGGTTTTTTGCATCTTCTACCATATTTGTCAGATAAACTCTTTAGAACTGCTCAATAGTCCACACAGTATTAATTCAACATCCAATCTGAAGAACACTAATCTAGAATCATAACACTTTACCTGTGCAGTGCTAAATCCTCACAGAAGTTAGTCCCTTCATCAAATACAGAAAGTTTCTATCCTTCAGCAAAGTCTGCTCTTCTAAAATTAACTATTTAAATACTATTTCTGTTAGCTTCCAAAAGGTGACAAGAACTTAGAGAGGAAGTGTATCAAACACAGTATCTGAGGCATCTTGATATCATGATAAGTCTCATTTGATTATCTCTTCTTGCCTGACAGAACAGTGTGAAGAAAACCCCAGTCTACCAGTCACGCAGTCATTTGCTTTATAAGCAGGTTTAATCAGACACAATCCCAATGATACCTTTCTGAATGTTATTCATATTGAATATTCCACAATTAGATCCTCCAAACAATAGACAAAGAAACACACTTAGGACTTTGTAAATTGTTTCTGTCACCCAGACTAATTTATTTGGACAGGAAAGCCCTTTCAGTGTTAGTCTTCAATAGCAAAGTGGTTAGAACACATCACTGAAGCCCGTGGTGTAAAGTTTGTGCCATGACACTGGATTATATCACTGTATGGTTACCACTCAGATCTGATATTTGTCATGGATCATTAGCCAGGTGCTAAGGAGACAAATGGCAGCATTTGTCACCTGACAGCTTGCACTGTTTTTATACCAAGAGCTTATTTTATCAACAAAGTACAAATATTTCTACCTTCTTGCTTCACATTCTGCAAGCTCACTGCAATTCTGTAAAGACATTAGAGTAAAAAGTTTTAGCAGAGAACAAATTACTTCCTTATGCACAATTTTCTCAAAGTTTAAAACCCTAATGGCAATATATCAGCAATTTCCAGGTGTAATTTACTTTCATTGAATCTCATATTTTTCATTTCACTATACTGCTTTCCTGAAACTTAGTATTTTACAGTACAGCCAAACATTTTAAAGGAGTAGCCACTGCAAATTTTCAGTGGCTATTTTACTTTAAACCATTGTATAATAAACACAGATCAATGCTATCTGCTGAGTCTTCTCATTTTGCGCCCACAGCAAAGGAATCAAGTTAAACAGGTTGGAATATGGAAAATTAGACTGATTTTATGATGTTCTGAGGCACTGTGTGCGCTTCCAGTAGCTTTACATGGCTGCACTCTCATCACAGTAAAAGAACACCATCAACTAAAGGATATAGGAACTTAACCTATATCACTTGGGGATTTTACAGCTGGCAGAGAGCTCATCTAAGTAGTCTAGATATGCAATTTTTTTATACTTAAGAATATGACTGTTTTCAGATATACTTTTAAATATATTATGCTAGAAGAGAAAAGAGAAACAGGTCTCCTCTTCCTTTGAGTAAATATGGCAAGGTTTAAAAAACAACTAAGTAAACCCCAAGTATTTCCTCCTGATTATAGTAGCAAGCAGTTAGCCAGAGTAAACCAAAATATTTTTAAACAGTTAATGCAATTGATTACTTAGAATTAAGAGACAGTAAATAATTGCTTGGCTTCCAAATGTGAACATGATGATAACAATTAACCATGTGAAGCAATAAATTTTTCTTCTTACTACAGGTCCAATAAAATAAGAATCTTTAAAATTAAATCAACCTCTTAAGACATTTAGAACTCTGATTCTTCGAAAGGCCAGGCTATAACAATACAACATATGAAAGTAGATGGGTTAAGAGCAATCTCAATTATTTGAAATTTTAATTGTACTTCTTAGGTTACTGTATAGTCACAGAAATAAAGAGGTGTCTTTGAATAATTGGCTTGAGTTAGCAGACGTATTTGTAACAAGCTCAACGGCTTTCCTTTGGATAGCTTCAGATTCCTTAGTTAAAAATAGATTTGCATAAGGAAAGTATATTTTTACAATGAAAAAAACCCAGGCAAATACGGTCACTAACAAGCTGAAATGTATTTTCAATTGAATTGAAAAAGCCTTCTTAGAATAATGATCTACACAATCGAGCCTGAAAATTAACTCCTGTTTGATCAGGGGTTAGTTATTAAAAGTGTAAGCACACAGGAGTTGCCATTAGTTAGCAAAGACTGCCAATTTTTTAATGTATATTCTGCTGTTTTCTTTCTGTATTCCTTACGGTAAACAATATATGAAACAGCAAGTAAATAGGAAGGCTGACATAAATGTACCACAGTGAACTTAAAGTAAGAAAGCTCCAGGATGATACAGTCCTGAAATCAGACAGAAGGTGTGATTAACATAAAACAGATGAATAGGTATGACATCGATACATGAAACCTATCCTTGACTTTTCCCATACTTAATTTAGAATTGGGTGCAACAGAAAGATTAAATATATTACTGCTAAATTTTATGCCATGTGAACTTGGAAAGCATTTTCATAAAGAAGCACATCTCTCCCAGAAAGGGATCTTGTCTTCCTTCTTAGTGAAGAGGGAACTGGAAATTTTATGTGATGATGTAAAGACTAACTTTGCATGTATAGAAAACAAATTAAACTTTCATAAAATAAAAGTTTTAGGAGATCCAAGCTCAGATATAAAGTGTCAGAGAACCTAAAAGGCAAAAAATAATGACTTAACACAATTTAGACCTCACAAGAATGGAAACAAAGTGCAAATGATCAAGAATCAAGCAGGACTGGCCTATGAAAGGTAATTAAGATCATTCCCAAAGCTAAACTACTCTGATATCCTTATAGCACTAAAAATAGATATATAGCTGATTCATAGTATAGGCTTTGAAAGGTTATGATGGCAGATGTAATCCTCTGAATGCAAGGAGTTCTAAGGGATGTTTCCTCCTTTTAAAGTGAGAAAAATAGACCAGTACTTTTCCCCTCCTTACATGTATATGCTATATAGCTCAGTATAGCAGAAATTTCAAGTTTAACTAAATATTATGTGGAAAAGTATTTAATATTGTTCTGAATCTACCACCTACTACTTTATGAGGACGCCTGCTCTTACGAGGAAAGGAAAGGTTTCTTCCTTCTCTGTCATAATTATTTCTTTTCTCTTTTTCTCATATTCTAAGTCATGCCCTGTAACAGATCATGATGGCAATCAGCCGAGACCTTTCTCTCCATGATAACTGGTCATTAGTTTTTCATCCTGTGCTTCATCTTATTTATTCAATCATTTGTCCACTTGACTTTTCTGCTCTCCTGACAGCCTACCTAGAGATTCTCTGGTGAAGGACTTCATAGAATATATTTTAACACTCAAAACACAGCACTTCAGCTGGATTTTCCAAGTCCATTTCCTTGCTGATAACTCAAGAACGTAAACAGTGCTTTTTGTTTTTTCACTTTTCAATTTCTGCTGACTCTTTCTATTGTACTTAGCTCCATGTCCACTGATTCTACTTGTTTGGCCAGTATGGACACCAGACTTTGTAAAATCTAGTTCCCAAGATATTTCCAAAATCTCACACAGATTGCATGACACATTAGCCACTGTTAGTCAGTCTCTTACACTTTTTCAGCAAGAGGTTGCACACTATTCAATAGTTTAGCTGTGTCTATTCTTAATCTCTTTTTCAAGTTACAGATTAATACCACTTCAACACAACAACATAGCTACATGAATTTGTACTTACATTGTCAGGAACACAACAAGTACCAGAAAAATGTGACACCTAGGGTCCACTTGAATCAATAATAGATGGTAAAGAGCATAAAAACCAAGGCAATATAAGAATGATTCATCTCTGGTATAATCTCTGTGTGCATTGATGCTGCAGTAATTCCCAAGATGAAAGGTGCATTCAGATCATAATTTTATAGCCACAGGTGAACTTGTCTTGTATGAATTTGCCTAAGCTCTCTTAAATATTTTTATTTTGTCTGACAGAATATAATTTGCAATGGGTTCTACAATAGAATCATACATTGCATTAAAAAACCCAAACAACACATTGTTCTAGGATTCTGACTGCTAAATGACACTCAATGAAATTAATGGAAGGACTAATGAATAATCTTTGTCCCACTCATCTTCCCCATAATAGTAATATTGTATAGAAAATACACGCATGAAAGTCTAATTTTCCATCCCCCCCTTTTGTGGAGATACTGAAGAAGAGTGAAAACAAGTTTACACCTGCTTGCATTAATATGACACTGTACAAGGAATTTCACAATGAAAAAATGAAATTCTAGAAAAGAAGATATGAATTTACAGGTTAACATTAATAAGAATTAACCAAAACTTTTAAAAGCATGCTGATGTAAAGTACAACTCTTCCCACATCAATAAACTTATACACTTTATTGTTTCTATTTCTTTAAGGTATTATAACAGTAAATTACTCAAATCCAGAATTAAGATTAATGAATTCTGAGTAGAATACATGCGTATAAAGAGATTTCAAAGAATGGAATAATTTTCTTTCCTGGCACACAAGTTTTTCCTTTGCAATATTTCAAAGGTTTTAACTTAGTTCAATAAATATAACAAGGGTGTTTGCAGTGAGACTGTATGAAAAAAGAAAATTTTACTCAAATGATGAATACAAGGTATCAAGACCAACACACAGGGTTTTCTGGAATGCTAAAAATTTCCTCATGCTCTAAAACGCACAAGACTATTCATATATTTAGACAAAAAGACTAGAAAAAGCCTATTAGTATGCAGCATGGCCATCCTATGGTTTTTGTATCATAAGTAATTACTATTATCAGGCTTGGCATTCAAGACAATCAGATAGGCTGCGATAAGACTGCTATTATCAGGCAGAAAAATTCTGGTAATTTGGATGTTGGATTATCATATATAAACATAAGAAGCCTTTCACGGTATTATCTTCTTCAGAGGTCCAGTCCTAGAACAATTTGTCCAAATGAGAAACTTCCTGAAGTTGTACCTCATTACCTAAAGATCTGTGACTTTCTGTGAACTTAAAATAATAGTGCTTATTGACTGGAGATCATGCAAATTCTCTCATTTACTGCATATAATGATGAACAATTAGCAACAAATTTCCTGGAAAAAAGCCTTACAAGAAGGAAGGTAAGTGCCTAGCTTTAAGCAGACAGCTGAGAAAGATGTAAATTTGATGGTTAGTTTTTACCAGTTGTTGTAATATAAATAACTGATTGTATCCAATACAAAATAATCCTTTCAATATTTCTGGATTGCTTTATGTAGACTGCTAACGCAAAAGGTTTTTTTAATAGCCAGATGAACCTTACTGTTTCTAACATTAGTAAGAATAAAACTGCTGAAACACATGTAAGGTGGAAATAGCTTTGAAGTACAAAATCATAGAATCATAGAATCGTTAGGGTTGGAAAGGACCTTAAGATCATCCAGTTCCAACTCCCCTGCCATAAGCAG